>JAPKLW010004347.1:0-28298 GCA_026898455.1 Plectranthus barbatus
GTTGTTCTTTACAATTTGCATCCCTCCTTTCTCGGCTACTACTTGAGTGTGTCTTACCCACTTGCTATCAGAAATTGGGTAGATCATGTTGTGATCTAGGGAACTTCAGAACCTCTTTCTTCACGGCCTCCTGCATGATTGGGTTCAATCGTCGCTGTGTTTGTCTCTTTGGCTTGGCGTCTTCCTCCAAAATGATTTTGTGCATGCATAGTGAAGGACTGATCCCTTTGGTGTCTCCTAAAGTCCACCCAATGGAGGACTTGTATTTTCGTAGGACTCGAAGTAGTTTATTCAGTTCACCCTGCGTCAGGTAAGTCGAAACGATAACAGTGTAAGTATCTTTAGATTTTAAAAAAGCATACCTGAGATGTCCCGGGAGTGTCTTGAGTTCCAAAATAGGTGGATCGGAGCTCGAAGGTTGTTGTTCCAGAACTACGTCGATCGACACATGATGTGCGTCGATCGATATGGCTGAGATGGCAGCGATCCATTTTCCACATCTCGTCGTTTTGATCGACAGAATCTTTGTATCAATCTCCCTACCCGCGTCAATTGACGTGGATTTTGCATCGATTGACATGGCTCTTGCTGCTGCATTGATCGACGTGCCTCCTGCATCGATCAACGTGGATGCACTTCCACATTTTTCTTTCGTGTTCTGGCTATGCTGGCTTGGTAACCGCTCCCATTTGTTCTATTTTTCCCGTTTTATCTCTTCGAATACATCCAGATCCATCACTAGATCCACAAGCTCATCATCTGCCTCATCCAAATTTGAAGATGAAAACAGAGAGTGCAGTAAACAATTGTTGGTCCCGGATCAGAGTCGTCGTGGTGAATAGAAAACAACAAACACACAGATGTAGTGGAAGATTAATGATTATCTTGCACTTAAGTTCTTGTCAAAATGTTTAGCTCAAGGTTGAAGTTAGGGTTTCTTACAAATAAATACTCTAGCAACTGTCGTTGCTAGGATTTAAATCACAACACACAAATAGTAAATAAAAAAATAGTATAGAACACACAAGATTTATAGTGGTTCGATCTAATAGATCTACGTCCACTCCTCAGCCGTATCACTGAGAATTCACTAAAAAGATATTTGAAGTACAAGAAATCGCCGAACACTTGTAGTAGGTAGTGAACCTTCGACCTAGCCACTACAAAGCTATCCTCCGATGCTTCAATCTTCTAGTCAGCAGCTTTGGCCAAGTCAAGGGCTCGCCTTTGTAAAACTTGTCCTTCGTTGTAATGGAGGTTTTATAGTTCTCTTCAAACTTGTCTGGTTTTGGCAATAGCCCGTCGGAGTCAATCTCTTTTCAGAGATGTGACTGCTGGATGCTTCCTATGATGGAAGGTATCCCAATGATTGGATTCTTGAACTAAGTCAAGGAATCCCTTCAATGTAGTGTCAGATCTTCAAGTGGGGGACACTACGGTTGTTGAGAGCTTTGAATGCTTCAAGTCTCGTGCTCTCAACTGACTAATTTCTCACTTTTCTTTTGTCAAAGGAATCTCACAGTAAATGCCTTTTCAGATGTGGTTGAGGTTCCTTAGTTCATGAGTAATGGAAGCGGTGGTTAAGCATTAGTCGTCTCTCTGTTTGGACTTCGTCTTTTATACCTGGAGATTCAAACTTTGAAACTCTATACCCGTTAGACACAACGGCTTCTTTGTCCAAAAGGAGTTTGACTTTATCTGTCCTTTTCGGCGTCGTACAGTACTTTCCAACCTACTTCGGGAAAGCTTTCGTCCTTTGCTTGTACTTTTGTCAGAACGGTAGTATTAGCGATCGTTGCTAGATTTCTTCTTTGCTTAGCATTCTCGGAGAATGCTGGAACGATCTGCTAAGCCTTTTGATTGCTTCACTCTTCTAGCAATCTGCTTCTCCGATCTGCTGACTCCTTTAGCAGATGCGTATTTCAGCACCTAAGTCTTGACTGTTGATTGCTATTACTTAGCAATCTGCTTGTATGCTAGCGAATGTTATCTCCTTTAGCATTCTGCTACCTTTTGCTTCTGACTGCTGAGTAAGACTCCTAGCAGTCTCTTCCTTAGCATATGATTGCTGACGCCTTAGCAATTAATCTTCTTTGCACTTGACCGCTAACATCTCTAGCAGTCATTCTCGTCTGCTGATGTCTCTAGCAGCTACCATCTGCTGAGAACTCTTCTAGCATCCCGAAGTTGCTTGAATTTTGATATCTTCGTTCCATTTGCTGAATCATTCAGCAATCTTCTCAAGCACTTCCTAATCTATTACAACTCGATATTTTTCCTAAACAGGACATTACATAAGAGTTGCTAGACTATTCTAGAATTCACCAATGATCTACCAATCTACTAAGGCTTTGATTCAACAAAACCTTTTACAGTTTTGATCTAAGGGAGGAATTCGCGAATAATTCCCAACAATTTCCCCCTTTTTGGTACGATCAAAGCTTACTATCACTTGCTGAATCTAAGAGGAAAAATTTCTGAGTTTACGAAAATTTCTAAGTAACAGAGCTATTCTAGCAATCTAACTCAGAGTTTATCCAACTTAGTTCTAGCAGGATTGATTTTAATAAAATTCCCCCTCAACAAGTGTTGGGAAATATTTTTCGATTAAAAACATAAGTAAATGCTGCATGGAATATGCTAGGAATTCTAGCACCCAATTAAATCAGCAAGCATTCACAATCAATCCAAAGACAAATAATCTCAGCATCCACATGCATCTTTGTGGAATACACAGATAGTGTTTATCAACTAAGACACGCACGAAAAATCAGAAGTGGACAATGAGAAATTGTCTAAGTCTGATCCAGTTTCATTCATATGAGTGATCATTACAAGTACAATGAAACTAGAAAAGATAAAAAAAAATTGTTACAAAGGGTTTGCTAAGATAAGAAATTTAGGAATCAAGAGCAGGCTTCTTCCCTTTGTCATATTCATCAAATTTGTTCATTGTCAGCTGCATGAACTTCTCGAGATAGGCCTTACTAGCTTCCCTCTCCTTGAGTTCTCTTTCCAGCTGTTTAGCAACCTTCTCGTTCTCAATTTCCAGCATTTTGATCTTAAGCTCCATCTCTTTCTTTTGCAGATCTTCCAGAGCAAGTCTGCGGTCTTCCTTAGCTGCAGCAAGTGCCTCTTCTTCCTTCTTGCTCTGCTCCACTTCAGCAAGTCTTCTTTCTTTCCCTTCTTTGCGAGCAACCAAAAAGGTGGAGGAAAAAGAGTTTATATTATGCACAATCTGTTGCTGGGACTCAGCAACCTCATCTTTCAGCACATCCATATTGGTTTTCACACCAGACACATCATGCTTCACCTCAGCAACATCTGCTCTTACATCCGACACTTCACTCCGTATCTCCTCTACTTCCCTCCTTATGTCAGCAGCTTGCAGAGCCACTCTTTCATTTACAGCATGGGGAATAGTGGTGGAAAGAGCATGCTGGATCACATGTTGGACAACAGTATGAACATAAGATTGGAAGGTATGGGAACTTACAGGAAGAACAACCGTAGCAGAAGATGTGATGACTAGCTCTCCACTTCTAGTAGATGGATGGACTTCAGAGATAGGCTCAATATCCATAGCCTCTGCTTCATACCACTCACTCTGCTCATCGAGGTATAGATTTTCAGCATCTATGCACTCGGCCTCCTTAGAAATCCACGCCTTTTCAAGAGCCTCAGCAAGTTCATAGGCTTTGGCTGTCTCCTTCAAGTAGGCGGCCTCTTCATTAGTGCGTACTTGTTGCTCCGCTCTCCAGACCTTTGCTTGAGCCTCAACAAGAACTGCTTCATCGGCGGTACCCTTGAAGTATCCAGCTTCCTCGGCAATCCACTCTGCTTCCTCTGTCATCCATGCTTTCTCCAAAGCTTTGGCAAGTTCAGCAGCCTTGGCTAACGCAGCAGCATGAGCAGCTTTAGCTATCTCCAGAATATCATCTTCCATAAACAAGACAATTAGCTGGTCCTCTTGGCTTTGCTTTTTAGTAGCCTCCCCTTGCTCTTTCATAGCAGCCATCCGGGCATACAGTCTCTCCGTATTCTGAGCCTCATATTCTGCTTGGCGGTGTCGATACTCTGCAGCTGCCTTAGCTTATCACTTGGATAACTCAATTCTGGCATTGGAGTACCCATCAGGAGCAAAAGTTGACTTAGGCAAAGTCTGTGGAGGTGAAAACATCCTGTGGACTCTGATTGCTTGAAAGCGAGCAAGCACCTCCTTGTCTGTAAACTGCTTAGAACCGGCCACTTGATCAATCCAATCATTTTCATTTTCCCACTGTTCTTCCAACCTCCAGAAGTTTAGGCCTTTAGTGATGATTATCAGCATCCTTTCTTCAAAAGACAGTTGATGCATCACGTAATCAATAAATTTCCATCTCCTGAATTCCTTATTTAGAACCTTTCCTTTGGATGTATCCAAATCCAGCTCAACAAAACAGGTGCTAGTGATATCCTTCTCTATCTCTGCCAACACAAACTCTTCAATTTCATAGGCCATGGGGAAAAGGTCAGAATTTACCTCCTCAGCAAGGTATACAGGAGCACACAACTGTGCCACTCTCTTGAGCTTGGACCTTCGGCCTGGGAGTCCTTTAAAAGGAACTCGTAGAGACTCATTGTTTTCGGTCAAAATATTCCTTAGTAGCTTCGCATAAAAAATGTCTGCAGATTCTCCATCGGAGTCGGATTCAGAAAAGCAGGAAGCGAGAAAGCCTTCATCATTTTCTTGCATGGGCTCAGCATCGGGTGGAGTCTGCTCTGGATCAGCATGCGCATTCTCAGCATGCATCTCTTCATCTCCACCTTGCTGACCCTCAGCATCTGCGCCTTCTGCTCTTCTGAAAGTGCTAGTCACGCGTTGAGTCTGCTCTGGCTCGGTAGAAGAGGGAATAGTGGTGCTAGGCTGCGCCTCAGCTGTAGAAACTTCAGCCACTCCCGCACTGCTAGCCACTTGCTCAGAAATCGACCTCTCAGCACCTCCTTCGACTCTGCTAGCGACTTGCTCAGCATGCGCTCCAGATCCTGAGCCTCCAGCAACTACTTCCTCTGACTGAGCACTACTGCTTCCTCCTGGTGCAGTAGTAGGCTCCCTGATCACCACATATCTTCTTTGAGGAGGACGCTCAGGAGCGTCGAAAACTCCATCTTTTAGCAGAGCATCAAACTTGCTATCAGATAAGTTATTTTTTTTGGTCACGAGAGTGGAAGCTTCTTCTTCTGCTGTCACATTTTTCTTCCCTTTCTTTATTATTGTAGCCTCTTCAACTGCACCAGCTAGCAACTGAGCAGCTTTCTTAGCTGCTAGCCGGTCAGCGGCATTCTTCTCCTCATGCTCGTAAGCGGCCTGTTTTGCTTGCTCAAAGTTTCTATCCCTTGCCTCGAACGTGATTTTCTCCATTGTTTTCCTGAACTTCTTATTTTCTTTCAGTTGTCGGTCTATCTTTCTCTTCTTCTTCTTCTTTTCTCGAATGACCGCCAGTATTTCAGATAATGGTTTGGAGGAGAGAGGACTTGTATTCCCTTGAATCTCAGCAACAGGAGTCATCTCAGCAATCTTCTTCGCAGCGGCCTCCTTCTCCTTGGCCTCTTTGTCAGTTGCCTTGACAAGTATTCTCCGTGTTCTCTTTGGCTTCTCATAAGAGGCAACATCTGACCACTTTCTTTTGGGTATTGCCACCGCAATCTGACCCAAAACAAGTGTTTGTTGCTCTGCCTGTTTCTTCGCCATGATCTCTTCAATCTGCTCCACAGGTAGATCTCCAAGCTTATCGATATCCTCTAAGTTCTGAAAACATTGCTCTGTCTCTGCAGCCTTCTGTAGAGCGGCAATCTCCTCAGCAGTTAATGGAGTGGCTGCTCCAGAAGTACTTCACCGGTAGGGTTCTTGGCTGCTAGAGTTGGTTATTTCTTTATCTGGGGAATAAAGTCGGTGTTCAGCAGAGCCTCACCCTTATCGAGTTCCTCCTTCGGAATGATGGTCTCGAGAAACTTGCTAATTTTCAGTCCAAAATTAACGTTGGACATGAAAACTCCTTCCTTCTGCAGCTTCAAATTCTTTTTAGCGTGGTCCAACCACCGCTCAATAAAGAATTCTACCCAATTCCCATTGAATCCTTCTACCAATGCATCAGCATGGCATACTTCTTAGTAGAGAGTTCTGAATACGATCCCGCATCGCATTGGAACATTTTCACAACCAAATCGACAAGGGTTCTGAAGTCATCCTTTGAATTAGTTGGTGGGGGTTGCAACGTTCCATGGGTTCTTCGGGTCCTCCTTGACCTCGGGTCTCTTCCATAGCTTCCACCTTGCTTTCATCTCCTCTGTATAGACAACTTTTTATGTGGAGACACATTTGCCAGAATTGCAAAGACCAAACATTGGTGCAGGGACGTCAGCGGTCACCTTAATGTGAGTCCTGAACACAGAGATCATAAACGACTTGTGATCATCTTTGAAAACTGCCCTAGCATAGAATTCCGAAACCATATGAGGTCGGAATCTCATAGGCTCAGCAGACAGATATTGAACGGCATGTGCTTTCACCAAGGTGTGCATCACCCACTCTAGAAATTGTACCGCAGCAAGAGGTGTGTACAAAATCCTATCCTTCATCACTTGCGCAGCGCGCTTCTGAGCGTTTGACAACCCAGATTGCTCCTTCTTCCTGGCAAGGGTAACCAGGTGAGAATAGGGAATGTCGTCTTCAACATCGTCTTTCGTCGCTATATTGGTGAACTCCGGTGCATGCCTCTCATGCAGTGTCATGCCTTCAGCAGGCTTGAAGTAAAACTTGGGTGGATTCTAAAGAAGGGGTGGAAGATTTGGGGTTAGACATGTTGAGAAATTTTAGAGAATTGTGAAGTTTAGACTTTGGGAGTGTTTGGAAGGCTTAGAAATTCTAGGGATTTCAAATTTCACTGAGTGTAGAAGGTTTGAATGATGAATGAAGTGAGAGGTTTATACCTTCTGGACAATGATCCGACGGCTGAGGAAACGCCTTTTTAAAACTAATCAACAGTTCAGAATTGGCGAGACCTTTCATATGGTAACCCACGCCCCAAAATGCTCGAGTGGTTTTGATGTGTCACCTCCCAATTCATCGCAGCCAGTTGTACGCATTAAATGCAGCGTGTCGGACACATCACTTCAAATTCAAATCTTCCCGCTTTGACTTTCGGAGACTGCTGAGAGCTTGGACTCAGCAATCTGCTAGTATTGGAAATCCTTAGCACTCAAATAGTCTTCTTGGATTCAACATTTGGATCCTAGCATCCACATAATCTAGCATCCACCGCGTCAATTGCTGGCACCATTTGTAATGCATGTAGCATAACATTCACATGTTGTCTGCTAAGAGCTTGGACTCAGCAAATGTCTGAACCACTTATTAGTATAATACTTAGAAACTATTGAGAGCTTTGACTCAACATTCCTATGCTCAGCAACAGAACTAGTAACTCAAAAACATAAGCTTGGATACGTTTCTCTCCTTTATCTTCAGAAATCCAAGAAATCCATAAAGAATGAGAGTAAAAACTCATTCATCCACATCATCTTCTAGCTCCATGAGGCCTAACTTTAAACATAACTCTTTGAATCAGGCCTCAGCAAGCGGCTTCATGAAGATATCCGCTAGCTGATCTTCAGTGCGTATATATTGGACATCAATATCCTTCTTTTCTTGATGATCTTGAATGAAGTGATGTCGGATATCAATATGATTCATCCTTGAATGATGAACGGGGTTCTTCGTTATGCACATAGCACTATTGTTGTCACAGTAGATCGGCATGCATTCTGGAGGAATGCCATAATCTTGCAATTGCTGCTGAATCCATAAGACTTGAGCACAGCAACTAGCAGCTGCTACGTTTTCAGCTTCAGTAGTGGATGTAGCCACGGAGTGTTGCTTCTTGCTAAACCAACTGATCAGCTTATGTCCAAGAAATTTGCATGTCCCGCTGGTGCTTTTTCGATCAATCTTGCACCCTCTAAAGTCTGAATCGGAATATCCACTTAGTGCTAGCCCATAAGACCTTGGGTACCAAATTCCTAAACCCTCGGTACACTTGAGGTATCGGATAATCCTCTTAGCAACATCCAAATGTGATTTCTTCGAATTTTCTTGATATCTCGCGCATACACCGAGAGAATAAGAAATATCTGGTCTGCTAGTTGTTAAGTAAAGCAATGATCCGATGATACCTCTATATAATGTAGGATTCACAGGTTCTCTTCCTTCATCAAGTCTAATCTAGCAGCTTGTGCTTATTGGAATCCTTAAACTCTTCGTCTTCTTTGGACAATACTTCGCAATCAGATCGCGAGTGTACTTCCTATGGTGAATGAAGATTCCATCACTTGATTGCTGGACTTGCAATCCGAGAAAGTAGGACATCTTTCACATCATACTCATTTGGAAGTTACTTTGCATCAGCTCTGAAAACTTTTACATAAGCTTTGATTCTTTGAGCCAAAGATAATGTCGTCGACATATATCTGCACAAGAAAGATACTTCCTTCATCCTTGATGCGAAAGAGAGTCTGATCGATTTTCCCTTTCTTGAAACCATTGTCTAGCAGAAACTTTGACAATGTTCCATACCAAGCTCTCGGTGCTTGCTTCAAACCATATAAGGCTTTCCTTAGCCTATACACTTGGTTTCTTTGTTCGAAGCCTGGTGGTTGCTCAACGTACACCTCTTCCTTGAGCTCACCATTCAGAAAGGTACTCTTCACGTCTATCTGCATCACAGAGAACTCATGATGTGCAGCATATGCAAGGAATAACCTTATTGCTTCCAATCGGGCAACTGGAGCAAAAGTTTCATCGTAATCTATTCCTTAGCATTGTCTATAGCCTTTTGCTACTAGACGAGCTTTATTTCGGACGACATGTCCTGACACATCTTTCTTGTTCTTGAAAACCCACTTGGTTCCAATAACACTTTGATGTTCGGGTCTATCCACTAAATCCCAAACATGATTGCGTGTGAATTCAGCAAGCTCCTCTTGCATAGCATTCACCCAATCTGGAGATTGTAGAGCTTCTTCAACTTTGGATGACTCTTCATGGGAAATATTACATGCCAACATAGTATTTCCTTGTCTCGTCCTGACTGGATCATTCACATCATTGATCACAGCATCTAAAGGATGATCTCTTAGCCATCTTGGCTTTGGATTGCTGGGTTCTGAGGTTGCATTGCTAGCTTCGCCTGCTGAATTGTTCTCTGCTAGAACATTCTCCTCAGCAACCGGATCCTCAACAGCTGGATTCTCAGCAACAGGAATCTCAGCAACCGGATCCTCAGCAGCTGGATTCTCAGCAACAGGAATCTCAGCAACCGAATCCTCAGCAGCGGGAACTTCAACATCCAAATGCTCAGCATCTTCTTTAGCTAATTCCTCAGCAATGCCCAATCCTCCTTCAGTAATACGTCCTCAATTTGGGATATCCTCATCTTCAGCATCGAGCGATCCCATAACCTCCAAATTATCATAAAGATAAATTTGGTTGGTGGCCTTAGAATGATCATTAGCATCACCAGCCTAATCAGCAGTCTGGTCACCTGCTGAGTACGTCTGGATTGGATTGCAATTACTCATAGACTTAGTCGGGTCAATCT
This sequence comes from Plectranthus barbatus, assembly GCA_026898455.1. NCBI lineage: Eukaryota > Viridiplantae > Streptophyta > Magnoliopsida > Lamiales > Lamiaceae > Plectranthus > Plectranthus barbatus. The sequence continues at coordinate 9,636 of JAPKLW010004347.1, forward strand.
TCATATTTTCGAAAGAACTCAAGATTGATTGACCATAGACATCATTAGCCTCATGATTTCTATCCTCCTTCTCTCTATAACTCTGCGCACTAAGGTAGACTCATCAAAAATAACATTGCATGTTATTTCCACAACTTGAGTCGTCTTGTTTAACACTCTATAACCTTTGTAAGATGGGTTTCCATATCCCAGGAACACACCTTCATCAGACTTAGGCGAAAAAGTGTTAAGCTTCGACTTCCCATTAGTATGAATATAACATGTCGAACCAAAAGCACGAAGATGAGTAATAGTAGGCTTACGGCAATTGTACACTTCATAAGGAGTCCTATTGAATTTGCCATTGATTGCGCTCTTATTCTGTGTATAGCAAGTTGTCATGACTGCTTCGCCCCAGTACTTTCCACTTAGACCGAAATCGGCTAGCATTGACTGCACTGCTTCCTTCAATATCCTATTCCTTCTTTCTGCTAGACCATTCTGCTGGGGGGTCCTAGCAGTGGATTTATCATGCCCGAGACCACCTTCGGCGCAAAAATCCATCCAAATCCCATTGTAGAACTCGGTCCCATTGTCAGATCTAATCCTCTTAATGGTAACCTCTTTGCTATTCTGCTCTTTGAGGATCAGCTCTGGAAGGATGAGCTTGACTTCGTCTTTGGTTCTCAGCAAACAAACCCATGTATACCTGGAAAAATCATCAACAACCACAAGTGTATAAACCTTTTTACTTACAGTGACTGGGCCAAATAAATCCATGTGCAAGAGCTCTAGGATTCTCTCTGAAGTGGCCTTCTCCAGGTTTGATCTGAAGGATGCATTGGTCTGCTTCCCTTGTTGGCAAGCTTTGCACACACCTTCCTTTCGGAAAGTCTCAGCAGGGAATCCCTCAACAAGCTTGTGCTTGGCTAGGGGGTTGATGGTCCTGAAATTCAGGTGAGTCAACCGCTTATGCCATAGACAATTGGTTTCTTCCCTGTTCAATACTACAAAACAAGAATGTTGCTGGCCACTTTGTCAATCAACAATATATAGGCCACCCTTGCGGATGCCTCTAAGCTTTACTTCACCTGTAGCATTGTCAGCAATTAAACAACCAGTATTAACGAAAGAAATGGTGTACCTATTTTTGCATAGCTGGCTTATGTTTAACAGGTTGTGTTTGAGATTGGAGACGAGCGCGACATTGATAATCCTTAGTCCATTTTACTCTATGCATCCTCTCCCAATCACTCTGTCTTTGCTGTTGTTACCAAACATGACTGTGGGGCCATAAATTCTTTGAATATCTGAGAACAGCTATTCATCCCCCATCATGTGCGCTGAACAGCCGCTATCTAGGATCCACTCATTTGACATAGTTGATGTCTTAGCTCTTGGATCCTATTCCTGCAAAACAATCAACACATTGATTTAGGCACCCGCTGAGCATCGGGTCCTGCAGGATTAGCGTGGATCATGGTCCCTTTTGGAACCCGCATCTTGGTGATTTTCAAAACTTTCTTCTTGATATCACCCTTCACACCTTTCTCAACCTTTGGATAAGCATGCTTTGAATAATTAGATCTAGGTGAAGTTGTGTGCTTAGCCTTTCTAGTCCTTTGAAATGGATATTGATTGGACTTAGGCCTCACATAGGTATTCTTCCTATGTGGAGTGTACTTAGGATATTGTGGCCTTACAGCATGGTATGCAACCTGCTTGCCCTTAGTAAAGGAAGGAAATGCTATCCTAGAATTTGAAATTTAATGCTCAGCATTCCTCCTTAGCACTACTGAGTGTGATCTAGCAGACATCTTCTGGGTACTATGTTGAGATCCAGCAGATGTATGCTTAGCAGGCACTTTGTGAGTACTCTGCTGAGATCTAGCACTTTCATGCCTAGCAGGCATCCTCTGAGTATTTTGCTGAGATCCAGCAGAAGCATGCTTGCTACGCCAATTTGTCTGCTTAGCAGTTGACGACTCAGCAATTACCTTTCCTTTGCCTTTGTCAGCATTGATTTTTCTAGCAGAAACGAATAAGATCTTTCTTTGCTTAGAAAATTCATCATTCTTACTCAAGGCGTCCTTAGAGGATTTTGCTTCAACACAACCAAGGCCTAATCCTGATTTATCAAAATGTTTCCTTTGTTGGCTCACAATGGCACTAAGAACTGCCTTGCTGGATGTGTAAGCACATATACATTCCTCTTTAGGTTTAATCTTTAAAGCTAAATTCTCTTTTTCAATAATTTGAAAATTTTTAGAAAGCTTAGAGTAATCTACATTAAGTTTCAAAAACTCCTCGTTATCAGACCTTAGTCTTTCGACTTCCTCGGTCAAAGTTGTAACTTTAAGTTTTAGTGAGGTATTCTCTCCAACGATAGCATTCTTTATCTCATACATCTATGAAAATTCAATAGAAAGCTTCGTGAGATAATCATCCTCAGAATCTAGAAAAGATTCATCCGATTCGTGCATGATTGCTAAGCTAGAAATGCTAGTAGATTGTACCTCATGTGCATCGACTGCTAGAGCTGCTTCAGCACTCTGCTTAGCATCAGCAAACTGATCTTCAAAAATATCGGCCATCAAGACCAGCAGGGCTTCCTCATCATCTTCCTCTGAGGATTAATACTCCTCTTCATTATCAGGAATGTCTAGCACTTCGGTCCTGGTCCGCAATACTCTGGTGACCGCTCGGACAGCTCTTCTCTCAAATCTTTGTTTGAGGTGCTCTCTTTCTTCCTGACTTACCCTTGGACATTCATGCTTAAGATGATATGGAGAATTACATTCAAAGCATGTCCTTGGCTTTCTCTCTTTGGAACTAGAGGATGATGAAGTAAGCTTGGGTTCCTTTGCTTCTTTCTCAGCTTTAGCTTCTAGCATCAACTTCTAAAGCTTTCGCATTTGCTCTTCTAGCTCACTTATCTTCAGATCTTCAGGCAGTGAGCAGAAGAGTGGAACTACCTCCTTTGCTAGAGAAGCAGGAGCTGATCTCTCATGAGTATGGAAGGGCTTCTTTATCTTCCATTTCCGAGTATCTCTCTTCACAAAGAATGCTAGATCCTCCGGGGGTACAACATTTGATGATGAAGTTTTCACAGCAGCGGCTTCGTTCTTCTTTGATTGATGTATGATAAATTCACGAGTTTTGAGTTCAGCAAATACCTCAGATGTGGACATTTGGCTAAGGTCTTTCTCGCTCAGGCTCGTCATCTTCACAAACTAGTCCTCCCTTGGAAAGAGCTTTGAGATGATCTTGTTATTCATCTCTCCATTATCATATGTCTTTCCCAGATTTCGGAGTTCTCCGACAATGGTGTTGAATCTTTCTTCCATAGCTTGGATAGATTCTCCTGGAATCATAAAGAAAGATTCATACTTATCAACAACTACCTGGAGCTTGTTGCACTTCATCTGGTCGGTCTCTTGGGAAGATTTGCAAACATAATCCCACATTCGCTTGGCCGTATCAAAGTCTAATGCTTTGTCTGCCATTAACGGCGGCAAAGAATCAAGAATTAGCTTCTTTGCTAAGTGCTCCAACTGAGCTCCCTTTTTGTCCTCCATTTTATATTCATCAAACTTCTTCTCGATCATCTGCGGAGGTCTCCGTTGACCTTCAGCTACTGGACCGACGAAGGGGTTGACCTTCATAATCCTTATGAGACCTTTGGTGAGAACATCCACCATCTCTGGATGTATGCTCTGGAGCTGGATAGTGGCCATCTTTTGCCATGAATTTAACTTCTCCTTGGTATACTTTGGCAAAGTATGATTCATCTTGACAAGCGTAGAGTTCCTGAGCTAGAGCAACAAAAGAACAAAATAAAAGTGCAAGGAAAGAACACAGATCTAATATTAAAGTGACTCAGAAGCAGTCGGTCGTTCGACCTACCGATCTAATACCACTTGTTGGTCCCAGATCAGAGTCGTCGTGGTGAATAGCAAATAGTAAACACACGGATGCAGCGGAAGATTAATGATTATCTTGCACTTAAGTTCTTGTCAAAATGTTTTGCTCAAGGTTGAAGTTAGGGTTTCTTACAGATAAATACTCTAGCAATTGTCGTTGCTAGGTTTCAAATAACAACACACAAACAGTAAATAATAAAACAGTAAAGAACACACAAGATTTATAGCGGTTCGATCTAATAGATCTATGTCCACTCCTCAGTCGTATCGCTGAGAATTCACTAAAAAGATATTTGAAGTACAAGGAATCGCCGAACACTTGTAGCAGGTAGTGAATCTTAGACCTAGCCACTACAAAGATATTTGAAGTACAAGGAATCGCCGAACACTTCAATCTTCTAGTCAGCAGCTCCGGCCAAGTCAAGGGAGCTCCTTCGTAAAACTAGTCCTTCGATGTAATGGAGGTTTTATAGTTCTCTCCGAACTTGTCTGGTTTTGGCAATAGCCCATCGGAGTCAATCTCTTTTCAGAGATGTGACTGCTGAATGCTTCCTAGGATGGAAGGTATCCCAATGATTGGATTCTTGAACTAAGTCAAGGAATCTCTTCAATGTAGTGTCAGATCTTCAAGGACACTACGGTTGTTGAGAGCTTTGAATGCTTCTAGTCTCGTGCTCTCAACTGACTACTCTCTCACTTTTCGTTTGTCAAAGGAATCTCACAATAAATGCCTTTTCAGATGTGGTTGAGGTTCCTTAGTTCGTGAGTAATTGAGGCAGTGGTTGAGCAGTAGTCGTATCTCTGTTTGGACTTCGTCTTTTATACCTGGAGATTCAAACTTTGAATCTCTATAACCGTTAGACACAATGACTTCTTCGTCCAAAAGGAGTTTGACTTTATCCATCCTTTCCGGCGTCGTACAGTACTTTCCAACCTACTTCGGGAAAGCTTTTGTCCTTTGCTTGTACTTTTGTCAGAACGGTTGTATTAGCGATCATTGCTAGATATCTTCTTCGCTTAGCATTCTTAGAGAATGCTTGAACGATCTGCTAAGCCTTTTCATTGCTACACTCTTCTAGCAATCTGTTTCTCTGATATGCTGACTCCTTCAGCAGATGCGTATTTCAGCACCTAAGTCTTGACTACTGATTGCTATTACTTAGCAATTTGCTTGTATGCTAGCGAATGCTATCTCCTTTAGCATTCTGCTACCTTTTACATCTGACTGCTGAGTAAGACTCCTAGCAGTCTCTTCCATAGCATATTATTTCTAACGCCTTAGCAATTAATCTTCTTTGCACTTGACCTCTAACATCTCTAGCAGTCATTCTTGGCTGCTGATGTCTCTAGCAGCTACCATCTGCTGAGAACTCTTCTTGCATCCCGAAGTTGCTTGAATTTTTATATCTTCGTTCCATTTGCTGAATCATTCAACAATCTTCTCAAGCACTTCCTAATCAATTACAACTTGATATTTTTCCTAAACATGACATTACATAAGAGTTGCTAGACTATGCTAGAATTCAACAATGATCGACCAATCTACTAAGGCTTTGATTCAACAAAACCTTTTACAATTTTGATCTAAGGGAGGAATTCGCGAATAATTCCCAACAACAATTTTCCAGAAAATCCGGATCAGTTTTAATAAAAGAGAAAGGGTAGGAAATCACCGGATTGAAGCAATTGACTATGTGGCATTCTTCCTAGTAGCTCCCTTCATTGTGCTTCTGCATTGCTTTATAGATGGAGAAGGTGACCGACTCGTCTTTAACTCGGAACGTCAGTTTTCCGTCTCAGATTCAAGAAAGGTCTTACCAAGATTAGTGGAATGTTGTGGTCTTTTTCCATGTCAAGCACCACAAAGTCTGGTGGAATGATGAAGTCCTTCACCTTCACGAGTACGTCCTCCACAATACCTCTCGGGTAAGATACAGATCTGTCGGCCATTTGCAATGATATGGTTGTTGGCTTGATGCTCCCAATCTCTAGTCGCTTGAAGATTGACAGCAGCATAAAGTTGATGGATGCACCGGAATCACAAAGGACCTTCCCAAAAGTCTCTCCTCCAATGACGCAGGAGATCATGAAGGATCCCGAGTCCTCTCTCTTCAGCAGCATCTTCTTCTAAATAACTGCGTTGTATTCCTCAAATAAGTTGACCATCTCGTGCTCCAGGAAGGGTCTTTTCTTGGAGACCATGTCCTTAAGAAATTTGATGTATCCGAGCATTTCTTGCAGCGCTTCAACCAGTGGAATGTTGATGTGCACCTTCTTCATATTTGCCAGAAAGTGTGCATACCTCTCGTTTATCTTGGTTTTAGCAAAATGTTGCGGAAATGGCATAGGAGGCTTCTTCACAGGTGGCTTGGGGGCCTGCATCGATCAATATGGAGTTGCATCGATCGACGTGTCTCTTGTTGCTACGCCGATCGACGTACCTCCTGCATCGATCGATGTGGAAGTATCTACTATTGCCTCCTTGACCTGCTTCACATCTTCGTCCTACTGTGAGTCCTTTCTTGGCTGTTCTGGCCCCTCGTATGATTTTCCCATTCTTATAGTTATGATATTGACCTCGTTCCTTTGATTCTTGGGGTTAACTTGAGTGTTGCTAGGCAATTGCCCAGGTTTGTGTTGGGCTCCGAGTGCATTGGCGATCTGACTGACCGGGGTCTTTATGATCTGCATGTGTTTCTCGACTCGGTCCACCTTGGTATTCACTCATGCTATCTCCTGCTCTAATTTTCCGACTTTATCAGTTGATCCTTGCATAAACTTAGCCAAAATGTCCTCAAGATTTGGCTTCTTCTTCTCCACCACAGCTCCATCTTGCACTGCAAATCCAGGTGGTGGTTTCTCCGCGGCTTGAGGGTTTGCATATGAGAACCCTGGGCGGTTCCTGGCATGATTATAGTTGTAGGGTTGGTTGTTCTGCTGATATCCTCCACGGTAGTTATTTTGATAGCCACCCCTTTGGACAAAGTTGACATCTACACAATCCCCATCAATCAGAGCCTGAATCGGCTCTACAGCTGCAATAGTCTGCTCTGCTTTCAGTGCAGCGAAGTCTTCATGCAGCTTCTTCATCTCGGCTGCCAGATCAGGTTCTTCAGTGACCTTCTCCACAGCTTTCACAGGCCGATGGCGAACTGAAGACCACCGGTGATTGTTGTTGGCCATCTTTTGGAAGAATTCCATAGCCCTCTTACCACTCTTTGACATAATGATGTCTCCTAGTGTAGTATCCACCAATTCGACGGTCCTGTCATTCATCCCCTCGTATAAAGTCTTGGCTTGCTCTCCCAACGATAGTCCATGTCCAGGACAAGATCTTAGCAGCTCCTTATAGGGCTCTCATGTCTCGTAGAAGCTCTCATCTAGCCGTTGAGCGAACCGTGTGATCTCCTTACGCCTCTATCTGATGACGCTAGGGGGAAAGAAGTTCTCCAAGAACTCGTTCCTATGTTCTGCCCATGTGCTGATGCTGTTCTTGTCTAGTGCAGAGAGAGAATGCGAACAAACGCATTCGGATTGCGCTCTGGCTGACTCTGCTAATCTTGACAGTGTTGCAGAGTAGTATGAACTTGTCAAGGTGAGCATATGGGTCCTCAGTGGCTCTTCCACCTAATTGGTATTGTTGCACCATCTGCAACAATTCGGACTTAAGCTCAAAGTTATTGGCATTGATGCCAATCCTAAAGTCTGTCTTCTATAATCAAGGACGGTACGTCTTCTGGATGGCATCCTCGTCCTCATCCTCCTCATCAGCAGGTTCCTCATGCGGTTCCTCATCTTCTTCAAGATCATCCTCAAACAGTGGGTTTTGGCGAAGATTCTAGTTGTTTTGGTTGTTCCTTTCGAGGTCCAATTGTTGCAGTTGTTCCCTCATAACTCGCTTTTCCTAAAGAAGCTCAGCTTGCTCCTCTGGAGTAAGTTCTGGTGGGGGCAGCGGTTCCACCGGTGGTGGCACGTTTTTAGCCATTGGTTGATTACTTGAGCTTCCTGATTCTTGATTCCTTCTGCAGTTCTACCATCGGCAAGTGGCTTCGATTTCCGGGTCGTATTCCACTAGCTTCTTCCCACTGGCTCTTGTAAACATAGACTACTTGTACAACAAAGGGGGTAGTGAAGTAAAACTGAAAAGAAAATAAACAAAATAGAAAACTCGAAAAGCTAGAAGAACAAAGTTGCGTCGATCGACGTAGAATCTGTGTCAATCGACGTGACTAGAAAACTTGCATCGATCAATGAGTTTGTAAATCGATCGATGCAACACAACAATTGCACGAAAATTTACTGAAAGTGCGAAAATTACAACCTAATTCAGTATCTCAATCACTGAATTGATAGTAAGATAAGTTTTATTCATTTCCCGACAATGGCGCCAAAATTTGATTGCTAATAATTTTATCAGCAACTTAGCAATGCTAATAATATAGCGGCAAATAAAATTATCGAATCCCAGAGGAATGAAATAACGAAAATCTTATGTATTGAAACATAGTTTCTTGAAATATTGGTTAGGAAACTCAAATTTTGGGTTTTAATAGATTTTGAAAATTGAAATAACTTGCAATTAAAATTTAAACAAAAAAAAATGAAGAAAAGCTTGGCGAATTCATATATGAGAAACACAGATTTCAGGGACATCTTCCTATCAAATATTACATGTAAGAATAAATCGATCAATTTCCAATTTAATTCCTAATCGTAGTGAAATATCATAAAAGTTTATAAATCTCTTGGTTAGACAATTCACAAAGTAGATTAACCAAATATCTCTTATCCTTTCAGTCTTGAGAATAATTGAGTTAACTCCAGAGCCCTACTGATCTATTCCTTTAATCTACTTCCCTCTTTTCAGACAAGAAATTAGTTTATATTATGAAAACTCTTTCCATTGAAAATTATTACTTTTTTAGTCTCTAATACTTAACTAATTAATCCTAATATGTGGCCAGCAACTCAAGATTACAAATAAGCACAAAATTCACAAACTACGATGGGAAAGGAAAATTGATTCAATTAATCAAACATGCATACTTGATAGTTCGAAACCCTAGAATCTGAAAATAATTTAGTTACACATATTCATAGTAAAACTCATCAAAGATAAATAAAACCTAAATTGTATAATCAAAAATTGTATGTAGAAGTCTTCCTACAATATCCGTCTTCAAAAATAAAACACAATTGCTGCTTGAAATCTCTAAAAACTGAACTCTGGAATATGTCATGTCTCAAAATTGAATTTTACAAGGATTTATATAGTGGTGGTTGATGTATCATACAGTATCTAGGATTAGATATATCTAAATCTTCAAAACTAGATCAGATCTCGACTTCATAGATCCACGTCGATCGACACGGGACTTGCGTCGATCGACGTACTTGAATTAGCTGCGTCGATTGATGCGGTGTGTGCGTCAATCAACGTGGACTGGCCTTCGCTGGTCTGCGTCGAACTCTTGCGTCGATCACTCCTCAAGCATGCTGCGTCGATCAACACGGGTCTATGTCAATCGACATAGGTCTGGAACCTGAACATCATTCGATTCTTCACTGCTTCTGACTCAAAAACATGCACAATTCATCACCACGAATATTACAAGCACCAAAACTATTTCATGCACGATAAAATGCGTAAACTATTCTAAAAACAACTAAAACAGTCAAAGAACTCATTGATAAGTTGGTGAAAACATGAACTTATCAACTGCTCGGCTTCTTGTTTTTCATGTATTTTTTTGGAGTGAAACTATGATGGTCCAAAACTGTGAGTGGCCCTCGACAGTTTCTGTATAAAAACTGTGTCCACAATTTTCATTGCTATTGCTTCTTCGATAGTTTAGAACTGTCTGCATAGTTTTCTTGGCTCCTTTCTTCTTAAGCTGTCTTCACAGTTTTTTTTCGCATATTGCTTCTTGAACTGTCTTTACAGTTTTCTTCGGTCCTTCTGTTCCGACAGTTTCATCTTCAAAAATTGTTCCATAGTTTTTGGCAATTTGCTTCTCCCGAACTATTACAACTCAAATATCCTATGCAAGGATTATATGAAGTAATAACTCTAAGGATTAAACCTTGGTATACAGTTTTGACACATCAAAATATCAAATTAAAAGTGTGATTTCTAAATCAACACCTAACAATTTCCCCCTTTTTGATGTTGTCAAAACTATACCATCTAAGTCAAAATGAGGATGCAGTTGCTCTGAGTTTACAAAGTACGAAATTCTAACATTACTCATAATTGTGCTTCCTCTAAACTCGAACTACTCTAATTGATCTTCCCCCTGAATCGGAGAGATATTTCTCGATTAATATAAATCAAATTAGAGCGAGAGGCAAAGTGCTGATCACACAGGAATATGTGAATTCAACTAAATAATAAGTATCTTTGGTAAGAGACAATGAGAGGTTGTCTTCAAACCAACAGTTTTAACCTTTCATTAGATGTGAGAGCACTACAAGTAAATGAAAAGCGAAAAACTACAACAAAAGATACAAAAGAAATTCAGTGCAATCCATTACTCCTTGGATTTATTTTTATCCTTCGATTTTTTCTGGAGTGGAGGAGGATGAAGATCCAGTTTGCTTGGCCAGGCTCTTGGCCATTTCCATCATTAATCTCATTTATTCTTCTTTGGCTTCCTTCATCAACTGCATCTGCATCTGCATTTGCTCATCTCTCGTTTCTTCCCCCTTTTTGACAATATCAATAAGAGTGGCTATGGATGTCTGAACTTGATGGCTCACTGCTTGGTGGATTGCATCATGTATAGCGTCGGACAGGGTCAAGGTGGGAACACCGACTGATATAGGATCGGGAGACAGTGTTTCTTCATGAAGAACAATAGACTGTTCGGTGATAGGAACAACTATCCTAGTGTCTCCTTCTCCTTGAGCAGTTTCCAACGTTAGTTGATGAGCAGTTTCCAACGTTAGTTGATGAGCAGTTTCGGCTGCTTCTTCCTCCTCTCTTCTTCTTAGTTCAGCGGCTATCTCGGCCTCTTTCCTTGCCCTTTCTGCTTCTGTTGCTTCAGCTTCGGCCTCCTACCTTACCCTTTCTGATGTTGTTGTAGCTTCTTCTTCTTCTTTTTACTTCTGCTCAGCGGCTTCAATTTTTCTCTACTCAGCAACCCTTTCTAGCCTTTGCATTTCTTCCTCTTCTTCGCAAATTATCTAAGCTTTCTTAACAGAATATTCCTCAGCTGATTTGACTTGTTGTATGACCTGAAGATGTTTGAAAAAGTCACGCAGTGTGCGCTCACAAATGATTTCTAGGGCTCGCTCGGCAGTTTCTTGAAGTGTTAAACTGAGCGAGAGTTGAATAGCTTCTGCCAGAGTAGCTTCCTTTTCTTTACTCTGTCTTTCTTCTTCTTCTTTCCTCAACCTTTCAATCTCTCTCTCATTCTCTTCCTCCACTTGAGAGAGATTCCTTCTGAACCTTTGAGCTTTGGTAGTTATTTTTTTGTTGAAAGACATTCAGTCTCTCCAGGTCAGCAATATATTCATCTATCTTTCTTTGGATGCGCTCCAGAGTAGACTCTTCTCTGTCTGTAGCAGTTTCTTTTGGAAAGTCATCCTGATCAGTTCCCTCTTTTTCCATGAAGGGAATGTCATTGTGTTCATCTCTCTGGTTCGATGCTTCTTTCTCATTGGAGTCTTCTGATGCAGTTTGCCATCCCCGGGGTGTTCTTGCCTCTGAGATATGGTTTTCTCAAAATTTGATGAACTACATGTCATCTCTTGAAAATCTACCAGCTCATCAGTTGATTGTATTCCTAGAGCCTCAAACTGTAGGCGATTGAAGGCTTCATCAGACATGAGCTCTGGGTTTAGAACTGTCTCATGTGGTCGTGAGGATTGACCAGCTCATCCAACTGGATCATCGAAATGCAGTTTCTTGGCAACTGTCATCATTGAAACTTCAAAGTTAGCTCCTTTCCACTTCTTGGGTTGTGGTTCTTCAAACATAGTTTGCATGCCTTTCACTGCACGTTGTAATCCTTCTTCCAGGTTTGTCTCTATCTGCTTCTTTTTGTTCCTCCTTTTCTTTTTCTCATGCTCTTCTCGGGTCAGCAATAGTATAAATTTCTTCTTTCCTTGAACTGAGGTGCCAGTTCTTTTCGGCTTTTTAGCACTTTTGGCAGTTTGAACTGGTGGAATCACTGCGAGACTGGCTTATGTCTCTTGATCGACCACCTTGTCATCAAAATTGTCCAGATCATTATCATCCCCATTGTCTCCATTGTCACCATCGTTTCTTTGGATTGACCGGTTGATGGGATTCCTCGGAGGAATGAAATCGAATGGCAGAAGGTCTTCTCCTTCTTGTTGAAGACCAAGCAGTTGCTCTAAAACATAACTGACCTTCAGTCCAGAACTGACACTGGATGAAAACTTGTTGCCTTTCCGGATGCCTTTGTTTTTCTTGGCATTCTCCAACAAGCGTCCATAGATGTATTCTACCCAGTTTCCTCCAGGGCCATCATCAAGCACCATCATCAATGCGTACTTGTTGGCTTGATTCTGAGAAGGATCCAGCACCACAGTACAACATCCTTAGGGCAACTTCACTGAGAGTTTTATAGAGTGGCTTCAATTCAGACACCTTTGTGGCAGGTTTGAATCCTTCCTTGTGATCAGACTTCTTCCACTTGTCCCAATGATTTTTCATGGCGTCCTGGTCTTGAGCCAGATGGCTTGCGATGTGAATCCCCTTGTTTTGTAAATGAAGATTTTGCACAACAAGATCAGGATCAACTCGGATCTCCTTCTTCTCAACTCTTGTTTTGAAAAATCGTTCATCCTTGTTTATGATCACATGCTTGTGGAACTCGACGATGCGGTAGGGTTTGAACCTTCTGGGGAATGCGACCAAAAACTGCATCAATTTCTCCGCCATGAGCTTCTTGGTAAGCTCATTAGAAAGCGCATCATCTGATGTGATCGATGTGATATCCCTCCAATTTAATATCCTCTCCTTCACAACCTGTGATGCGCGAATTTTTTTGTTGGTGATTCCATAAGAGTAAACATCATCTCTCACAATCCGGATCAACTCGGCGTTGGAAGTCTTTTCTTTGACTGTGCATCTCTCCGGATTATCTGAGGTGCTTGGACCTTTCGTTGGTTAACTATTCCTTTTTGGCATGTTTAACAGATGCAATGTGGGTTGAGATTTAAGGTTTCGAAGGATTGGAATTTCTGGGAGAGAATTTCAGAGTGTAAGAGTGTCGAGAGTAAGAATATAGACGATGAAGATGAAAGGGTTTAGGAAGGGTTTTTTATGATCAATTGCTGAACAAGATCCATGGCTGAGATTGAAACCCCTTTTTGCGATCGACGAAAGAGATTGATGCTGATGTAGGCGACTGTTCACCTCTGGCATGCCGTTCAGCATTGTGTGGGATGGACGACGTGGCACCGTGCAGTACGCCGTTGTGCTGCCCGCATTAAATGCGACGTGTAGCCGACAACTTTCAACCAATTCAAACATCACACCCTTGACCAACCGCATTTTTCCCTTTTCCATTGCTTCATCAAATTGCTGTGTACACAATTCACAACTGTCCTTATTGGAAAAATTGAGCAATTGTTTCATCCTTAGTTGCCAGTTAGAAATTGTCCTCTATCTCAATAGTTAAAAATTGTGGCCCTTCTCAGTTTCTTCATGCAGTTATTATAAGGCTTAGTTTTTGGACTCCTTCCTTAGGATTTAATGTGAAGTCTGGGAAACCGTATGCCCATGGTTTCACCATTCACTGATTCTGAGCTATTAGCCTTCTGACCTCTAGGCTACATGTCCATTTATGGATGGCTTGATGCAGTTGTCAAGCATTCAATGTTGACTTATCAGATTCTAACTCTGAACCATGAAGAGTCGTGTCCTGCATTTAAGTGGCTTAACACCCTTTTGATCGATGCAAGAAATCGTCTATAAATACCTCTTCAACAAAGCACTGGATATCATCTCATATAACCTTTGCTTCTTTGCTCCAAATATCATCATTGATAAATGGCTTCTCTCTGTTATATTGCGAGTGATATAGTGAGGATTTCAATTCAGAGACAAAATTCTGGATCGAGGTGGCCTTTTTGCGCAATACTTGAGAGTTCCAAACGTCTATGACCAAGTGATGGGAAACTTGAAAGCGAATGGGCTTGAGCGCTTCGTGACCATAGAGCCCCACACCTTCCACACAGATTTGCTTAAAGTAAAATCCCACAACTCCACTGTTACTGATGACAAGATCTACTGTAGTATTAATGGGGAGGAGTTCTTTTGGTCTCTTGACTCTCTTGCTGCCGAATTCAGGCTTAGTCGCGATGGGATGCCGGTGATAGACTATCTTAAGGAGGAAACAACGCCTGAATGGTCGGCTTGGAAGAAATGGAGAGCAGCTGACATCGGGTTCCATCCAACTGCGCCTTGCGGGTTCCTCATGTCGCGCTATAAAGTGACCTTCGACATCTTTAACCAGATGGTGGTTTGTAATCCCTGCTGGAGATTGACTTTACTCCGCCTGTCTGGAAGGCAATGATGGCATTCCAGGACCTAACTGATGTGGACTGGGCAGCTTTCATCTTTGACCGCCTGAAGATGGCCCTCCAGAACCTGCTAGAAGTCACCATCCCGTACGGCATGTAGTTGAACTGGCTAATCGAGAAGCAGATCCCTTTCTTCACTGAAAGCCAGTCAAACCTGATTGGTTCCAACTACTATCCCTCGAGATTGATGCCCACCCGCTGACTGTTTCTAAAAAACTTTTCTGAATTTCCTGTAATTTTTTTATTTTCTGTCTGGAATGGTGTACTTCCCCTCCATTTTATCAATGAAATCGTTATCTTTTTTTAAGAGTTGAGCAAACTTTTCTATAATTAACACAACTGACTTAACTGATAATCCAACAGTTTAGCACGGCTCAGTTTTCATCTCGGTCCCTCGATATTTCATCAAACTCTAGTAGACATAGTTTGATGCGTAGCTCTTTGAAACGAGCCTTAGATAGCGGTTTGGTGAAAATATCCGCCAACAGGTCCTCCGTCCTTATATATTCAACATATATATCTTGCTTTTCAACATGATCTCGGATGAAATGATGAGGAATATCAATGTGCTTCATCCGAGAATGGAGAATTGGTTCTTCGATATGCAAACTGCACTATTGTTGTCGCAATATATCGGCACATATCCAGATTCTATCCCATAATCCTTAAGCTGTTGTTTAATCCAAAGCACCTAAGCACAGCAGCTGGCAGCTACCACATATGCTTCTTTTTGCTGAACCTGCTGATCAGTTTATGACCTAGGAACTGACGCGTTCCACTTGTGCTCTTTCGATCAATACTGCAGCCTCCAAAATCTAAATCCGAGAATCCATTTAGCATGATTCCATCAGTTTTGGGATACCATATGCCCAAAGACTCAGTCTTTTTCAGATATCTCACGATCCTCTTGGCTGCTTCCATGTGGGACTTCTTAGGATTCGCTTGGAATCTTGCGCGCACTCCCATAGCATAAGAGATGTCGGGTCTACTGGCAGTTAGATAGAGTAATAACCCAATGATCCCTCGATAAACCGTTAGATTGATTGGTTCTCCTTCTTTATCCAAAGTGATCTGAGAACTGGTGCTCATCGGAATCCTCAAAGATTTGTCTTCTCAGGGCATAATTTGTTGATCAAATCTTGAGTGTATTTCTTTTTGCTGATGAAAATTCCTTCGTCAGACTGATCCACTTGCAGTCCAAGAAAGTATGTCATTTTACCCATCATACTCATTTGAAATTTGTTTTAATTTAACTGGGCAAACTTCTCACATAAACTGGTGTTCTTGCTGCTGAAAATGATATCATCTACATAAATTTAGACAAGCAAGATGTCATCACCATCTCTTATTTTGAACAGGGTTCGGTCGATTGTTCCCTTTTCGAATCCATTCTTGAGCAGAAACTGTGAGAGAGTTCAGTACCATGCTCTAGGAGCTTGCTTTAGTCCATACAAGGCTTTCCTCAACTTGTAGACTTGGTTTCCTTGCTCGAAACCCGCAGGTTGTTCGACGTGGACTTCTTCCTTAAATTCGACATTGAGAAAGGCACTCTTCACATCTATTTGAAGAACTGTGAAGTTATGATAGAATCCATACGCCAAGAATAGACGAATGGCCTCCAATCTGGCAACTGGAGCGAACATTTCATCAAAGTCTATCCCTTCACATTAAACGTAACCCTTGGCTACCAGTCTTACTTTGTTTCTCATGATGGTGCTGGTCTCGTCTCTCTTATTCTTAAAGACCCATTTGGTGCCTATCACAGATTGATATGTTGGTCTATCCACCAGATACCACACATTGTTACGAGTGAACTCTCCTAGCTCCTCTTGCATCGCGTTAATCCAATCCGTTGATTGAAGAGCTTCATCGATCTTCACAGGTTCCACTTGGGATATAAGACATGACATCAAGGCACTGCCTTGTCTTGTTCGAACAGGGTTCCCAACATCATCCAGAACAGCTTCTATCAGATGATCTCTTAGCCAACTAGGCTTCTTCACAGTTATAGCTTCAATGGGAACAACTGATGTCTCAGAAACTGTTGGGGGTTCTTGGTGAGAAGGTTCACCTCCTTACTCTGGAACTGGATCCTGCACAACAACTTCCTTGTCAATTGGAGCTGCTTTCTTAGCTGCTTCAAGGTTGACTTCTTTGGCTTCAGGGGGGCTTCTCTTCATTTTGATCTTCTATGTTTATGAATTTTAAGGCCTCAGCAATGACATTAGCATCTTTTGCCCTCTCGGCTGTTTGAAGTCCAACTGAGGCAACTGAAGTCTCAAGGGCATCATTCATAGATCTAGTCGGAGGAACTGTTTGATTATGATCAAGATTAGTTTTAGGTTCCTCACTGACATCCTTGATCTCATGATTTTCTAGACCCAGTTCTTGAAGTGTCCTGCGCACTAAAGTAGCTTCATCAAAAACAACATGACATGTTATTTCCACAAGTTTGGTGACCATATTGAATACCCTATATCCCTTTTATGAAGGGTGTCCATAGCCAATGAACACTCCTTCATCAGCCTTAGGGCTAAAGGTATTCAATTTGGATTTCCTATTATTATGGATATAACATGGAGAACCGAATGCACAAAGATGAGCTATAGAAGGCTTACGATCATTGTATATCTCGTAAGGAGTCTTGTGCAGCCGCATGTTGAATGCACTTTGATTTAGAGTGTAGCAGGCTGTCATCAAGGCTTCTCCCCAAAATCTTTTTCCAAGATCGGTCTCGGCCAGCATGGTTCTCACTACTTCCTTGAGGGTTCCATTCCTTCGCTCAGCAAGGCCATTCTGTTGAGGAGTTCTTGGAGTAGACTTTTCATGCCCAATTCCGATTTCAACATAGAACTCCATGAGTGGTCCATTACAAAATTCTGTTCCATTGTCAGACCTTATCCTCTTGACTGTCACCCCTTTGTCATTTTGAAGTCGGGTAATCAGTTCCGGCAGTTGAAGTTTTACTTCATCCTTAGACTTGAGCAACACCATCCACGTGTATCTTGAGTAGTCATCACCAACTACTAATGTATAATTCTTTCCTCCAATTGTGGGTGGAGTAAATAGACCAAATAGATCCATGTGGAGCAGTTCCAGAATTTGATTCGTGCTTGCTGTAATTGGCCTGTTCTAGAACGAGACTCTAGTCTGTTTTTCGAGCTGGCAAGCTTTACAGACTCCTTCTTTTTGGAACTTCTTCTGTGTCATTCCTTCAACTAGATTATGTTTTGTCAAATGTCCGATTGAGTTGATGTTCAGATGACTTAGCCTTTTATGCCATAGCCAGTCTACACCATCAGAGGAACTGTGTGCCATGAGACAGGATCCTTCTTCTTTACTTGACCAATCCACAATGTAGAGACCTCCTTTCCTGATGTCTCTGGTGTTGGTCTCGTTGGTCACTTTGTCAATGATGTGGCAGCCAGATTCTTCAAAACTGACAATGTAGCCACTTTCACTCAACTGGCTTATACTAAGAAGATTGTGTTTCAAGTTGGTGACCAGGGACACGTTCTTGATGATTATGCTATTGTGTTCTACGCATCCTCTTCCAACTACTCGTTCCTTGGATTTGTTGCCAAATGTAACGGATGATCAT
Organism: Plectranthus barbatus; assembly: GCA_026898455.1. Classification (NCBI taxonomy): domain Eukaryota; kingdom Viridiplantae; phylum Streptophyta; class Magnoliopsida; order Lamiales; family Lamiaceae; genus Plectranthus; species Plectranthus barbatus. The sequence goes on from JAPKLW010004347.1 coordinate 27,696, forward strand.
CTACACATCACAAGGTTCTTGAGCAGTTCATGTTCTCCCGTCATATAAGCTGAGCACCCGCTATCCAGTATCCATGATCCTGCTTTCTTCTGAGAATTTTGTACCTGCAAAATAGAAAATTTTATTTAGGTCCCCTCATCCTTTCGGGTCCTACAAAGTCAATTTTTGATCCATCCTTTTGGTATCCAAATTTGTTTCACTTTTACGGTTCGTGAAACTGAGTTACTCTTTAGTGCTTGTTTAACCTTTCTCCTAAAATATTGTATGCTGTTTAAATGCATGTTAGGAAAGGTTGTGGTGTGTGAACTCTTTCTGAAACTGTTGTTCTTGAAAGAGTCTCGAGAAACTATTCTCGGGAGTTTAGCCATCATAGTCTTAGGAAGATAAAACTGTTCAGACTCAGGCCTCGAATAGGTGTTCCTCCTATTCGGATAACTGTTATAATGGAATTGTGCTCTATTACAACCTCTCGAATCTCTATAAAGTTGTTGAACTGACTTCCTTGCAACATTTACATGTTGCTTAGTCGTTCTTGTTGGTAAAACTGGATTTCTTGCATTTTGAACATTACGCTTATCCAATTTTGAAGAAAAGTCAGGTTTT
>JAPKLW010004348.1:0-28288 GCA_026898455.1 Plectranthus barbatus
TTCTATGGCTTGTAAACTGAAACACATCCTTAACAGTTTATTTGGAGTTGTCAAATCTGGTTTTATGGCGTTTGTATGAACTCTGATCAGTTTCTCTTTAGCCCACCTTCCCACAATAGATTTTGGAATATTAATGCTATCTGCAAGTGCTCTTATTGTACCTCTTTTTTGATAATTTACTTGTTCAATTTGATCTAGGTTTACCTCATGTTTTGGATGCGTTACTTTGACAATTCTCTAGCTCATTACTTTGACAACTTCACCTCTGGAAACATTTCTTTTTGCAGATTCTCATAACCTAGAAACCGTCTTCCTACAGCAGTTGAATTGTGCAGCAGCTTCCTTCATCTTCCCTCTTGCAAGCTCACCATTTTTGCAACTAACAAGAAGAAACTGAATTATCTCCTCTCTAGTTTCATGTGAAAGATCCTTTTGTAATCCCATTTTTTTATTTTGATGGTCTATGGTGATATTTGAAGTGTAATAGGTTTATGTATTTATAGACTGAAATGAAGGTTAATTAGATTTGAGATTTTACATTTTGGTGGCAGATTTTAGGCTCTAAATTCCAAATCAATTGGCGGCATATTTTTGTTTTTTGCATTTTCCATTTTTCATTTTTTTAATATTAAATCAGGTTTACATTTACTAATCCACTAATTAAAACACACAATATCCTTAATTCAATCACTATCTTGGTTATTGTGTCATGTCCCAAGGGGACAATTCCCTTGGGACTGAGGGAGTATAAAATATTAAAAATATGAAATAATTTTAAATTCTTTGATCAACATATTAGCTTGAAAATTAAAGGATTAGAATTATGATCAATATTTTTTTAGTTGGAAAAAACATATGTTCAAACTGAATAATTAAACAACACAATAAAACTGACGAAAAACTTATAGACTAGCCCGATTGACATAAAATTTATGGATTAACCTAATTGAAATCCTTAATTTTAATACATTAATAAGCATCTAACGATAGTAGGGTGAGTGTTGACACTATTGCAGTGAGAGAGTTCTCTTGACTACGGGAATAACAGATAAATATTTCTTCCTTGAGGCAGTAATCCCAAATGCTTCTGTCATGTCAAGTTCTTCATCACTCACTTTCCAATCAAAATAATACAGAAACATTGCAAGCGGGAGCTCAACGTTGGCAACACCAAACGTGATTCCAGGGCAGATCCTCCTTCCCGCTCCAAACGGAATAAAATGGAAGTGACTCCCCTTGAAATCCACAGCACTATCAGCAAATCTCTCGGGCTCAAAGGTGTTTGCATTCTCCCAGTATTTGGGATCTCTGTTGATAGCCCATCCGTTGACGATGACTTTGCTCTCTGCCCGAATCTCGTATCCATTGATCTCGCAGGTTTCACCACATTTTCTGGGAAGCAGCAGAGGCAGCGGTGGATGCATTCTCAGTGTCTCCTTCACTACTAACTTCAAATATTGAAGCTCATGCATGCGCCCCTCGTCTACGTATCCCTGCTCGTCAAACACTCGTCTCACCTCGTCTTGTGCTCTTTTCATGACTCTTGGATTCTTCAACAACTCCGACATTGCCCATTCCATCGTCGTCGACGAGGTCTCACTTCCTGCACCTAACATATCCTGATACATACATACATTCATGCATACGTACATCTCTCATTAGGTTTTAACATTGGTGGATCTATGTAAGGAGCCCTAGCAGAAACTTTTTTCATTTTTATAGTATCTTAATCCAATATATTATGACTCGTAAAGAAGAAAAAATGAATGAAAATTAGGGAAAATATGATATAAAGTTAAAGTTAAGGTGGAAGTTAAAAGTAAAAAATAAAAATTTCTGGATCAGTCAGTGGGTTTTGATATAAATGAAAAGAAATAGTTAGCTAGGAACGAACCAAGATCACTGCTTTGATGAGGTTGTTGCTTAAACGGATGTCTGATCCATCACCGATACTGAGAAGAACATCCAACAGATCTTCTCGTTCTTGATTATCTCTCTTAAGCTTCAACGGGACTTTTTCTCTGCGCTGTTGGACGATGCCCTCCAATATTCTATCTGTTTGTTGTTGCAGCTCACGCAGCTTCCGACTAGATCGACTCATCATCCGAAACAACTTGACAGATGGATACAATTCAGCGATGTCGAACCCTGCACCCAGTTTCAAAGATTCTGTCATCAACGGCAGCAACCGCTCTCGCTCCTCAGTAATCTCACCGAGAGCTGCCGTTGCAGTGAAAGTGTAGGTCGACGAGTACAACCTCTCGGTCAGATTCAAAGGGGAGCCCTCCATTGACGCTATCCACTTTGTAACATCCCAGTAGACCTTGTGTCGCAGTGAACTGAATGATTGCACGCGTTTCGCGCTCAATAACTCCAAAGTGCAAATCTTCCTCAGCTGCCTCCAGTGTTCGCCGTACGGACTGAAGCTGACGCCGGTACCACCATAACCGATGATCTCGGCTGCTAGAATCGAGGGCCTCGACGCGAAGTTGATGTCATGAGTTTTCATCACTTCTTTGGCGGCGTCGGCTGAGGAAACCACCACGGCGGAGACTTCACCTAGCTGCAACTCCATCAGCTCCCCGTGTTTCTGGGCTAGTCGATGCAGCGAGCGGTGGGGCAAGTCTCCGATGAGGTTGTGTATGTTTCCGATCAAAGGCAACTTCCATGGACCCGGGGGAGATTTCCGGGTTGACCTGTTGTTGGCCCTGAATCTAAAGAGTATGAAAGCAGACACGAGGAGGGAAACGAGAATCAGGATCTCCATCAAGATGGGGTGATGAGATTGTAGTTGGATTTTGGGTGTTGCTTTATAGGATCTTTGAGTAAATGGCTAATTGCAAGTGCAAAGTTTTCAGAGCTAATCGAGAATTCGGACCAAAATTGAAATGAGCATAATTGAAATGTCTGACCAAAATCAAACAGTATAAAATAGTTTGAGCCATTTTTGTTCAAGTAAAAATCGAGTTCCATTTCGATCATTATAGGTTTCAGGTTCGGTTTCAATATATATTACTACCTCCGTCCCGCCAGAATAGGCCCTTTTCATTTTGACACATTAATTTCGGAGCTAGTGTTTAGTAGCTAATTCTGGTTAATAATAAAATTGGCTTAAATAAGTTAATTATGATTGCCAATTTTATTATTAACCAGAATTAGCTACTAAACACTAGTTCCGAAATTAATGTGTCAAAATGAAAAGGGTCTATTCTGGCGGGACGGAGGGAGTAAGTCTTTTCTAATATTTGTAATTATATTGTTTTTTTTTTCTCTACATTTTCTAGTTCTTATTAGTTAATATTAAATAGGATTATAAATTTTTGTTTTGTAATTATAAATTATGCTTAACATACAGTGAAATATTAAGAATATTATATTTAATTAAATAATTTATTTATAAAAATAATAAATTAGGAGTTCAATTTAGAGGTTTATAAGTGCTTTTGTTCAATTCTAAATTGAACTAACGACATGCACTTTCTGATATTTAATGAGTTACCTTTTTTATTATAAATTTCAAAAATATAGGTATTTTCAATTTAAAAATAAAATTATATAAAACTTAAATTCTAAACAAAAATAAATAAAAATTATGGGCCTATCCCACCTAGGCGACTACTTAATCCGCCTTAAATACAGTCTAAAATTTAAAAATGCATATGAATTTATAATATTCAAATTGAGTTGGGGCTGCCTAACATGTAGGTGCTGCTTAGACCAATTTTTCCTTTAATTGCGTGAAGGAAGGGGATTTTATTCTTGTTTCCATTTTAATTGCATTTATTTTATGGTTTTGAAACATCACAATCACAACCTAATTTAAAATTCATAAAATCATTATCTTAAAATTCCACCATCTCAACAATTAACAAAACTTGTTTATTATTAATTTATTTAGAGTTTGATATTATTTAATTAAATTTCTAAGAATGACACCACGGTTGAGGGTTGGCACACTATAAACGACTTTTTAGCACGAACATTTTAGATGCAGTTGTTGCATTAATTTTCTTGTACACAATTTGTACAAATACTTGAATTTCCAAAAGAGTTTTTAAGTTTTATTTATTCATAGACAAGTAATAAAAGTTTTGGAATTTAAACTCTCTTATAAGATCATCTACAATCAATATATTGAAACTAAAATTCAAAATATAATCACTACATGAAAAAAAAAACTAACTAAACAACAACGGTTAAAAAGTGTTCTCATAGGACATTTAGATAGACAATAATTTTGAAACCGTTGTCTTTTAGAGAAAAGGGAACAGTTTTAAACTGTAGTCTTTTGACTCTAACCGTTGGCTTTTTTCTAATAGACAATGGTTTAGAACCGTCTTTTGGTGAATAGACAACGGTTCTAAACCATTGACTTTTCTCCAATAGACAATTGTTAAAAACTTTTGTTGTTTAGCGTTTTTCTTATAGTGCTAGTTAGATTTTAGCAACAATGTATATAATTGAAAATATTTTACTAATGTGTGAATAAAACTAAACCAAATATCTAGCTATATGTATAAGATGAATTTTTCAACTGTGTAATACCCAAAATATACAATTATGAAAAAACAATTAGTCTACCCTATACAAAACATTGATCAACCAACCATGGGAAAATTCAATTAAAGAAGAAGAAGGAGAAAAAGAAGAAGAAACTTCTTCAACATCACTTTTCACTCCTCAACTTCAGTAAGGTCTGTATACTCCTGTTCCTGCTCCTGTGAATCATCTTTACTTTTGCTAACTTCAACTGGTCTTCGTTCAATAACCTTGTGAATGGGAACTGAGAAAGTACGAAAGCACAACATAGTTACCTCCTTATTATCAATATTAACTGAGTTTTGTTTTAGCTGTAAAATAGCTAGGTAATTCAATCCTCACCATCAAATACTGACTGGAACATTGCAGTTTTTCCTTAAACTAGACAAATTCAATTACATATGACCACAAAGACAAGAGGAATATTATAAGCTTTCACACAGAACATCCAAACACATAGCATTAGCACTTCCAATAAATTAATAAAATATTAATAAACTTCAAGATATGAAAACAACAATGTGTGTGGTCAATCATGTGATGCGGGCGGTGCTCGTATCAAGCAATGTTTGTAATATTCATAATATGAAACTAAATCTCATAGCTTGTATCCATGTTATGGGTGTCTCTCCCAGTCAGGAGAAGATTCTTAGGGTAGTCTGTGCAAAATCTATATTTTCGAGTGTTAGTTGATAGTTCTGATTTTGTAACTCGAAAATTTGTGTTTTGTTTGACAGCTTATAGTGGGTTTGACTATATCAAAAAGAGGATAATTTTTAGGAGTTTATGATAGAAATTCCTTCTTTATTATGACAGAAAATCCTTCTTATGGCAGTCTATGCAAAATCTATATAATGTCTTCTATAGGATTTATCGAATTGTAATTCAGAGCTAAACGCAAGCTTTTAGAAGTTTGCTAATTGATTTCCACTTACCAGCAAAAGAGTTTGTTTGGAGTTTGATGACTGAAATGCCTTCACCAGCAAAGTGCATTTCTTTTGGAGGAATCTGGTTAGCACGTTATCACTAGCTGGTGATCCACCAGCAATGAGCTTACCAGTAAATTATCACCGGCAAGGAGATTCCCAAACCAGGAAGAAGATACACAAGCAAGTCAAGACAAGCGGACACTTTATAAGTACAGATTTTAATAAAGGAGATCTTAAAGTCGGTGATCCTTAAATGTTTGTCCGTCCAAGGAATTCAATAGTGGACATTCCTCGGACTGGCTAGGAAGACGTTCTGACTAAAGCTGCAAAGTCCACATGCTCTGACAGAATTGCAATTTAGGAAATGTGAGACTTCAATTGGGCGTGTTCCTTTTGTCTCACAACAGCATCAAATTCAAAATTCTCTAAGAGCGCCTATAAATAGAGGTTGCAATCCATCTGGACAATGTTAAGAGTTACCAGTACGAATTACAAATCTTACAAAATATGAGACCTGACTCAACTCACGAAAGCAACACTCAAGCATTCAAAGATTGCAGGTTGTATATCATGCTATCGTGCCTTATTGGACATGAGTCCTTGCTAAGTGTTAATCTCGGTCTTCATACTGTATAAGTAAGAAATCTTTTTGGAGTTACCACTTCTCTAGTGGTTAACTATTATGGGTGTATACCGCAAGTAGATGTTCCAAGGAAGAACTCAAAGTCCCACGACCAACTGGAGGTTAAGTGGTGTGTGATATGTGTGTGAAATGTATGCATTTTGTGTGGATACATGAAGCATTTTAGGGTTAATTCACATGCATTTCACCCACATATCTTAGGTTTTTGCAAGATTTGGTGTTACATTGGTTATATTTATGTTTGAAGTGTTGTAGGGTGGAAAAGAGATGAAAAAGGTTAAATTTTGCCAAGTTTTCGTGCATTTATACCAAAATGATGATGTTAGAGACTTAAATTTTGGCCTGAATGAGGTTTGGAAGGCCAAAAGCAAGACAGAGGCAAATTTTGGCCGAAATGGAAAGCATTTCAGCCAAAATCGAGGCAAAAATCCAACTTTCAGAGCTTAATTCGGCTGAAATCATCACAGAGAGGAATTTTCAAGTCGGATAGAGCCAAATTTTGGCCGAAATGGATCAGAAATTTGTAAAAAGAAGCAAAGGCTCATTTTGGGAAAAATCTGAGTGCGGCAAACTTAATATAAAAGGGGGAAATTAGATTTGAAGAAGATTTTTTGGCAATTTAACGAGATAACCACCAGATAACTTCATCAAAACTCATCAAGGTCGAGATTTATTGCAAGATCTACTCAATTTGAAGGAGAAATCAGGTCAAGAGAGGAGATCAAGCATTGGAGAGATCAATTTCATTTTCCTATACTTTGTAATGGAATTTTGTACTTTTGCTATTCAATTTGATTACAAAAAAGGTATGTATGGCTGAACTTCTATAGAATTTAGGTGTGGAAACATGTGATGGATTGATTGAATTGATGAATACTCTTCTTACCTCTTGACGGTGTTTGTATGATTTTGAGTTTTTTCATAGTCAAGCATTATAGGTAAAGAGTCAAATATTTGATAGAATGTCTATTAGGTAGTGGCCAATACGCAGATCTAATATTCATGTATGGATCATACATGCATGCTAAGGTTCACTCGAAAGAGAAGAAGAAGGTTTGTAGATCGTTAATCCACATTCCATTGGGAGTCGCCTAGGGTAGGATCACATGATGTCAGAGTATTCTAGGTGATCTATGATCTATTTTCCGGTAGTAAAGGGGGTAGACTATCTTCGAGTGGATCGATCAACATCATCGGGATCAAATTTGGTTTGTTGAGATTCGGATTTCTAATGCATGTCCATTGTTTGTTCCATTCTAAATTCTAGTTTTTCTCTATTAAATTCTTTTCCTAGTTTACTTGGTTGTTGTTGGAGTGAAGTGTGGAGTTGTTACATTGTTGTTTGATTGGTAAATGTTTGAGAATTATTACATTACTTTAGATTTTGATTTCTTGTTCAAGCATTTCAATTCTAGGTTAGAAAAACAAATCACTTTTCGAATCTAACTCGGATATCGTGAGTAGAAGTAATAGCAAGTACTTGACTAGTGGGCGAACTGAGTCGCGGATTCGATAAATATTATTCTTGTGAGGAGCTTGTTTGTGTGTCAAATAAAATTCCACATCAGTGTGCCCACACTTCAGATCTGAAGAAACAAATTAGAGCAAAGGACTTGGTGAATAAGCTAGTGGACACGGGCATTCACCAGCTAGCAACATATCGGTCGACATTTTTGTAATCCCCAACTTGGTGTTTTTCAGACTGCGAGTTTGAAGAGAGGACGTAGACGATTTTGTCCGAACCTCTGTAAATCATTTGTGTTATTTACTGCTTTCTTTGAACTTTCTGCACTGAATTTAAAAACCCAGCACCTCAACTGTTAGAATATTGCTGAAATATTGACCAAGTAATTTACCAACTCGCTAACTAACCAATTTTTATGTACCCGGGTTGGTGTCAGAATCACCAGCTTGGAGAAGTACAAGCTCTTTAAATTTTCTACTGCTTATCTTAGTATTCTGATCAGGACCATGTATTATTTAACTAATAATGATAAAAAAAATTACTTTGAGGTATTCAAGCATATGAATTTCATTCAAGTTCCACTAGTTGAAATAACATTTTTATAGAATTGTTGTATGGATTCATAGCTAATATTCTTAATATAAAAAAAAATTAACAAATAAATAATGCATTTATTTTGATAATAATAGAAGTTTCTATCGAAGAAAATTATATATATATATATTGTAATGTAGTTTTTTTAGGAAGTACACTACTATAAAAATACTATATTATGTTATAGTAACGTGTTTGTAATTAAAAAATCTCTACTTCAAAAAACTAATTTCACTTTTATCAGTTGTATTTTTATACTGTTTTGTGAATCTTATATTTTTATAAAATTTAATTAGTAATTAGTATGAAAATCATTCATTAACTTTATTAGTTATTACAAAAAAGTAAAATTTAATAAAAAAACGTTATTTTCTGAAATAAAATAATTTATTCATAAAAATAAATAATATGCATTTCAAAAATAAATCTGAATTTAAAAAACTCTGTCTATGCTTATTAATTAAGATTGATTCAATTTATAAACCTAAAAGTATTTGACACTTCATGTCATTGTGGTCGACTCATTGAAAGTCTTTGTGAGATATTACTCATTCACCTGAGTTACAAGATATTCATCACCAATTAATATTAGAAAGAGTTGTAAAGTTATTTGAATTTTTTTTGTATTTAATTTTTTATTTATTGTGTACCTTACTGTAAAAAATAAGAGATCATGAATTTAAAATTTTCGAGGATGTTTGATTTTAAATAAATATATTTTTATTTAAAAATAAATTATTTGAAATTTTATAGTGTAGGAGGCTCATGAATCATGATTGACTCTCTCACTCACTGCAAGTCTTCCTCATTGTTTTAAGGAAAACTAGGTATTCTATCCTAAAGTTTTTACTTTATGGGAATTCTATACTAAAAAATTTTCATCAGGTAATTATATCCTATATTTTGATTCATTCCCTAAATTCTATCCCAAAAAATTTCCATCAGGTAATTTTATCTTATATTTTGATTCTTTCCCCGAATTCTATCCCAATAAATTTTTATCCGATAATTATATCCTATATTTTTATTCTATTATTAAATCTTATCCCGAATAGTTTACGGGGTTCAAAAATTGTTAACTCAATCGTTTTATTTCATTTAATTGTCGATGTGTCATCCACATAAATATTTATTTATATATTTTAGATTTTTACAATTTTTAAAAACTCAATGCGGTTGTCAACGTTATTTATTTTATATTATCTACGTGCAATATTTTAATTGAGAAAATTTAAAAAAACAAATAAAGTTTTTATTTATGGAAAAAATGGAAATATTTTAATTACTTACGTCCTAGCCATCTTTCTACTTTTTTTTCTTTTTTTTTGAGTTCTTGTTCATGTGTGTTTTTGCTTTTTCTCGTGTGGTGTCTAGGCACTCTTTGCAATTGCATACACGAATTAATTATATGTTCAAAACTAATTCTAGCCGCCCAAAGTCACACAAATTGAAGTATTTTTCGTTTTATTTTTTTTGTATTATGTTGTTTGTCTTGTGATGACCATCACTACTAGTAATAGTCCAAGGGAGGAATTAAAACACAAAATAGCCAATTATTTACGCCATCAAAACAAATTGAAGTCAAAACACTCATTGTTGCTATATTAACCTTCCGAAAATAGAGAATCGAACTGATAAAATCTATTGTTAAAATTTCGGTCTCTAATATTCGAGGACAAAATTCGTGAATAGGCATTAAAACAGGACTACTACATTAAAGAAATCACGAAAGAGTTTTTTTGGGCACAACTCAACCAGAAAGAAACTAGGATCAAAAGGAATTGAACGCATATGGATTCTGTGTCCAACCAAAAGAGCGAATGGCATTGCTCAGCCCTTGATGAGAAACATAAGATAATTTCATTTACAGATCAAAGACTGCATCCCTCTCACTCCGGAATCATATTCTCATTGTCCGCATCACCTTCTTCCTCGATTTTAGGCTTTGATGGACCCTGAGATGCTCCAGGGGCTTGCTTCTGCTTGATGCCACTAACAATATCATCAATTCTCAAAAGCATGCAAGCAGCTTCAATGGCTGTCTTAAATGCCTGAGCCTTCACACTGTACGAATCCCATATCTAAACATCCAGGGAAATAATAAATAGATCAGAAGAGGTTACTTAACATGCATTTATGATGATTTAAATAGGATAAAGCAAGACAAACAAAACTATATTAGAAATTAAAAACCTTAGCAGGCTAGTGACTAGTGCGAGCATGGGATAGAAAAACCAGAAATGCTAATAGCACATGCAGAGCCACTACCATATATATTAAAGTTGGATGCAAGCTATAGATCCAAGAAACTAGTTTGATTGTGAGATTCAGTATTATAGCCCAGTAATCTCGATAACAAACAAGCTGCTTCTCTGTTTCCAAAACAACTCGTAAAGAAAGGAGAAACGCAAGCAACATAAGACAGGTAAACCGTCATACCTTGCGTTCTTTCATGTCAGTAATTTCACCAGTATTCCCATCTATGCCAATCCAAGCATTCTCACCATTTGCGTGCTTAAAAAGATAGAACATATAAATAAGAAGCGATTTTTAATTTAGAACTTTCTCCAGATTATATACAATAAAAATATCTTACCTTTCCTTGCAAAGCAGTCATGATACGAATCACATTGACCCCACAATTCTGAGCCAAAGTTCTTGGAATAGCCTCAAATGCAATTGCAGCAGCTTCATAAGGCCACTGTTCAGATTAAACGTCAAAAAGCTTGTAAGAAAAAATGACATGTGGGCCTCCATAACTGATAGTAAACACATGACAAACTGGTGGATTCATGGCAAAGCTCAACAGGAGGAAGGGCAAGAGTCAGTAAAGAAGTGTTACTTGGATAGAAAAGTTAAATAGATGTTCTTCATGTGGAAGCTATAAGAATGATTGGCAAGTTGTCAAGGGCAAAGTTTGAGGCAGAAACTTCTTTTGAAATAAGAGCCAAATATTAGTAGATCATTGCACAAGTATTGTTTGCATTGGCCAATTACAAAATTTAAGATTCTTATGTCGATATCACTATCAATTGCCAGTCTGTACATAATAAAAAATAATAAAAAAAACAATATCATCCAAATTGTACATTAAGACAACTTCTATTGGTACTGTCTGGGTAACATTCCCAGTAGGGTTTACATATACCTAACTGAAGGAGAAAAGGACTGTTTGAGAATCGTCAAAGAGCAAACCAACAAATAGAATGCAGTCATCGCTTACCTTTTCTATGCCTTCAATAGATGAGCTCTTTTGCTTTAACATAGCTGATACAGTCAGCTCAGTAGCACCTCCACCTGGAACAAGTTTTGGATTCTTTATTATGTTTCTTGCCACAGACATAGCATCCTGCACAAAAATACATAGAAAACTCAGAATTGCTGTTTGAGTGAATCAGTATTTAGATAATCAACTAGACACATACCTGCAGATTCCTCTCCACTTCATTCAGTAGGTCCTTGCTAGCACCCCTCAAAAGGATTGTGCATGCTTTTGGGTCCTTGCAATCAACAATGAAACTGAAGAACTCATCACCTATTTTCCTCACCTCAAAAAGCCCAGCACCAGTACCAATATCAGATTCCTGCAATTCATCAGGTCTGTTAACAATTACAGCCCCACAAGCCTTGGCAATTCTGTTGTTATCGGTTTTCCTGAGTCTTCTGATTGCACTAACACCAGCCTTGCTAAAATAATGGCAAGCAAGATCGCTGAGCCCCTTTTCAGTTATTACTAAATCTGGTTTGAACTTCAGTATCTGAGCACATAGGTCCTCAATATATTCTTCTTCCATCTTCAGTAAGACACTCCAGTCTTCTTCCCTCAACAATTCAGCGTTGGTTTGGTTTTCACCTTTCTTGTACTCAAGAGGGCAATCAAGAAGAATGATTCTTGGATTTACTATCTTTCTTTTCATTTTACCAGGAGCCACAACATCTTTGTTAATCATTACCCCTTTCAAAACCTTTGAGTCCTCCAGCTGACCTCCAGGAACTTTCTCCACCTTAATGTATTTCTTGATATCGACCTCACGCAACCCTTGGCCTAGTTCAACTCCTACCGTGGCTGTCGCATCAATAGCTAAGTCCTGAAAATCACACCAAAAAATCCTGTAATGTTGAGCTTTATTTCCAATCGACAATCGTGCAGTAACCTTCTAAATGACATATCATTGAGCATTTCAATCAATCAAATGCTATCTCAGCCATTTCCAAATAAAAACCAAAATAACCAAGTGAACCCCCTAAAATGGTTAAAACGGGAGTGCGGTCTAAAACTTGAACTAAACAAACCCCAATTTCCAAGAAAGTTTTATCAACCAAGCATTCCTAGAGCAAACCAGTACTGGTAAAAAGCATCAACACTAAATGTAAGACGAGATAAAGGACAAGGAGAAGGTGGAAATACTATGCCAAGGCAGTAACTAGTTATTAGATTACTTACAGCAATCAAGTCCCCAAACTGACTGGTAAATTTGGTCCCAATACAGCTCTTGACGAGCCCCAGCATTGTTGCACCTACCAAACAAGAAAATAACAGAATTATAGAAGAAAGAAAAAAAAAAAAAAAAAAAATTGGCTATTGAGTGCATACTATAATACTTTGACAAAAGTCATCTGAATTCTATTGATCTTTTCAACCAGCTTGAATAGCATCAGTGTGTAGCAATTGAAAGCAGCCGTAAAGAGAGATTTGAAACAGTTTCTTATCAAGCAGAAAAAGTTCTGTGGAAAATACGAGACTAAATCTAGAGGAACAGTCAAAAACTATTTGCATGAAAAAAGTTGCTTAAATCATTCTGATAATTAGCCAAGTTGATACAATTATCAAGGAAGAAACATATGGTACATAAACAAAATGTTAGGAAATAGAATAAGATTCCTGAACATAAAAAATATTATTATTATTGGGTGAAGTTAATATGGCAAAGAAAGAAATTAATTCGGTTTAAGATATTAAATGTCATAAATTACATGATACTTGGCAAATGATTAATACAGAAACAGGAGGAATAAACTTACGATCCTTAACGTCTACAGTCATTGCAATTTTGTCAAGTGCAGCAACAGCATCTTCCAGCGCTTTGTTATAAGCTGCATCCCAATTGAAAGAGACTTGTAAGCATAGATATTTATGTTTGTATCAAGGATTTAATAGACATTATTTTATTACCTCGGCAGATGACTGTCGGATGATATTTCTTGTCAATAAAAGCTTCCGCAACATGAAGCATTTCTCCAGCTTCAAAACAGATCATTTAAAAACAAGGAGATGAGATTATAACTTTTTTTTAGACAAATTTACAGGTTCGTGAGTGAGCATCTATATAAATACATGGATATGGATAAATCATAGTGTGCAGTCTTTGAAAAGTTATTCGTTGGAGGCCTCCATATTAAACCACATTTTATGAAATAATTGAATAAAAGTATTCCCCCAACTCCAACTACAAAGAAATCAAAATTTAAAAAGAAAACACGTAGATATAAATGTAAAATAGGTTTTGAGACTGAGGTGAACTAATACGTTTACTAATGTAAAATGCAAACAAGACCATATGACAGGACTGTCTCTTGCAGCATTGAACATGCACATGTAACTATAAAAGTAAACTAAAACAAGACATAGATACAAGTTAGATTCCAAGTACATTCAAGACATACCTAGGACAATGACAGATGTTGTCCCATCTCCTACTTCCTCATCCTGAGTTCGGCTTAGTTCAATCATAGACTGTCACCATAAAAAAGGCAGAGACGTCAGAAGGCAATCAAGTAATGATCTTTAGTAAGATATACATTCATAGGCCCTAGTAGAATATAATACAACTGTCTGAAATTGGAAAACAAGTTGCATCCATTAGGCCATTAGGAGTCAAATCACTCTAGAAGATAAGTTAATGTCGAAAGAAGGAAGATAGACTATGCCTTAGCTGCTGGGTGTGCCACATCAAGTTCACGAAGAATAGCATTTCCATCATTTGTCACTACAATCCCTGTAGAAGTCAAAAGAAGGTATCTCTGAATGCAAAGAAAATAAAGACATTGATAACATAAGAGAGTGACATAATGAACAATATTCAACCTAGAAATATAACTCTTTCCGGATCCTATATTCACAAAGATACTATATATTGATAAAATCAAACATCCAGAATTCTAACTTTTCTTCTCCACATCCTAGATTACAGGCATACACAATTTATAATAAAATCACTAGAAAAAAAACCTCCAGCTGCATCAAGTAGCATTTTCAGCATAGACCGTGGACCCAATGTAGTACGTATAATATCAGCAACAGCCTGTTAAGTGAAACAAAAAATGTTAAGTCAATAGAACAATGAAGAAATAAATGCTGCCAATTCAAAGTCAGCATGAACTAAGATTTGACAAGTAAATCTTCCTCAACTTCACAAACACCTTCAATAAATTTACATAATGCTAGGTATGGTGACTTGTGGGAGAGGGAAAAGGAATGGGATTAAAATGCAAGCATAGTGTTGAAGGAATCATCTCATAATAATTTTCCACATTGCCCCTGGAGAATAAAGGGAATGAAAGCCCTTGTATAACCTATCATCACTACAATAATCTCCATTAGCTTCGAATTACAACGCATCCCCTGCCCTTAGTATGGAAACCAACAGATTCATGATCTACTGATCTCCATTCTCCAATTAACGTTATATTATACAATAAAAGAAAAGAAATGCAGTGAATTCCATGCAAAAGAACTAAAGAAAATTTAATAAAAATGAAAGGCTAACAAGCTATCTCATGTCTCATTTTAAGATCCACTGTTGTAAATCCAATAGGAATATGCTACTTCAATTCATTATCTAGAACCATAAGTTTATTTGTCTTCCCATGGCAAACTTCAACTAGATGGATTCATAACCCTACCTATACACACAATGTTTCAAGGTTTTGTTAAGTTATTTTGCCCTAACACAAAGATGAGACCACATCAACATGCTTGATCTTCCAAGTTCCAAGCATAATTATATTAACAGTGTCCAAGTCAACTGTTCAAAAGAACCAATGAAAAGATTTCTGTTAGTGGGAGACTCCAAGCATAAGAGGAGAAACATGTTTAAAACATCAGATGATCCTGGGATCGAAGCGATAAAAATTAGTTGAAAATCATATTGAAATCTAGTTGCGAAAAGAAAGAGTACTACCTTGGATGCTTGGATATTAGCATGCTGAACCTTGCTACCAGACTCCCGCTTCAAAGAATCTTCTGCTTGAGAGAATGTAAATTACATGAGCATTTAAAAAACCGGTGAAGCATACCTCAATCAAAGAAAAGGGAAAGGTGGTGTCCCAAGCCTACTGTAAATCTCAAAACGTTCAAAACATTTACACAGTTAACACAAGCAGGAACATGCCTATTGCTCAAACGATGTAGCAAAAGAAATGTCAGATCTTCAATACTCGAATTAAAATGCTCTTAATCGACCTTCTATCCCACATTTTAATATAACCGAAAAGTACCAGTTCAAATTAATTCAAGTTACACCTATGCATCTGAAGCCATAAAACACAAACCAGAGCATTTCAGGAACAGAGGTGGAAATCCTAGGCTCACTCAAAATTGAAGGAAATTTCAAAAATGCAGCACAAATCCAGAAAAAGCGAATTAAATCGAGCCATGGATTCTCATACAAACAAAAAAAATTAAAAAATAGAGCAGCGGAAAATCAAAGTGAAGCGCGGAAGAAGAGTTACTTAGGACGAGGACCGGCGCATGCATCTCGACTTCCGATTGGAAACTGCAAAGATATCAGAGAAGAGAGAGAGAGCGGATTGAAAAATGGAGGAAAGCGTGCTTCTTTCTTGAAAACCCTGGAAGTTTGAACAAGGGTTTTTGCTTATGTATACGGTGTGTTTGTGAACCCCTCCTTGTCAAAATTTCTTTTTTTTTTTTTTAATGTTTTTTTGTAAAATTTGAAAACCTCTAATTAATGAAAGAACTATAATTTCACGCCTGCTTGCAGTGCATTACGGAAATATGGTACTCCCTCCTTCCCAGTTTATTAGGCTTTTTTCTTTTCGGTACAGAAATTAAGAGTTTTGAATATAAATTGAGTTAGTTGAATAATATTTTATTGTTAAGTGTGAAAAGATTGTCATTTTTAGAAATGAGCCAATTTAATTGGGACGCTCGATTTGGTAAGAGGACCTATTCTACTGGGACGGAGGGAGTATTAACTTTGCAAAAAAAATATAATTTTTTATATTAATATATCAATTACTACTAATGATTGTAGATATATTATATGCATATATAAAAGTGTTTAATAATTAAAATAAAATCTTATATTATACTCTCTTCGTCCCGTTAATTAGTCCATTTTGACAAGGTATGATAATCAATGTGTATGAGTGGTAATGAAATTAATATTTTATTGATGAGTGAGAAAAAATTATCATTTTAAGAAAGTAAACTAATATACCAAGACAAACGAAAAAGGAAAAGTGGACTAATATGTCGAAACCAAAGAAGTAAGTTTTAAAAAAATTTCATGCACACTACATTTTAAGTAGATAATTTATAAATTAGAATTTTGAGGCCCCTACACCACGTTGCTCGCTCATGAGATTATAATATATAATTGTTCATAGATCAAAATAAATTCTTCGAAATTAGACTTATTTTAATGATTGACCTAACTCTTATCATAATAATAGTATGCGGAAGTACGAATTAAAATTGTCTTTGTTAAGGTTTTGAAAGGTGTTAGGAACTGAGTTTCAATTCGTTCCTTAATTTGATGTTTTGATA
The DNA here is from genome assembly GCA_026898455.1 of Plectranthus barbatus. Classification (NCBI taxonomy): domain Eukaryota; kingdom Viridiplantae; phylum Streptophyta; class Magnoliopsida; order Lamiales; family Lamiaceae; genus Plectranthus; species Plectranthus barbatus. The sequence goes on from JAPKLW010004348.1 coordinate 16,959, forward strand.
TGTCAAAATTTACTTTAGTACTAAGTTTCTAGAGTTATCAATCGTAATCCTTGTATAGGATTGTTTGTGTTGTAATAGAAATTTAGGCGTTGGAGACAGAGCAAAAGAATCAGAAACTGAGCTTTAGATGGAGTCTTTCAAGAAGATAAAAGCTCGAGGTTGTAGGGTTTTGTATACAGAAAGTATTTATTACGATGAGTATACATTCAACGGTATTTCCTATCTATTAACAAACTTACATGCGAGTAACAACGGTATCCTCTTATCTCACCGATAGGGACGATCATACTGCGTGTTGTAGATCGCAGAAGACAGTATGATCACTTGACCTAGTGAGATATAAATATTATCACAGCCGAGACAGCATACGAGGATAAGTCTGTCGGTATAGGCTGCAACATAGTCGGAAAGAAGTGATCTGTCTTGATGGCTTGATTTGCTCGTACGTGCGGTTGCGTATTGATTGGACCACAGTGAGATGTATTCTACTGTCTGACATCAGAGAATACAAGATCTCGATCTTCATTGAGTCCAAACCCTAACGAAGGTTCAGGGGCTTGCAAGGGTTGACTGTTGCTTTGACTTGCCATGGTGGAGAGCTTGAGTAACGTGCTCGTATATTCGCATCTTGGGTAACAACAGTTCTTGTATTGCAGCCTGAGACTGGAGCTAGGTAACCATATCCGAGTAATAGGATGGGGACATTCCCTGAGGAGCTCAATAACGTTCATTGTGCTAAAGTCCTGCAGGCTGATTAAGTTCAAGCACGAGTGATAAGGTTTGAGTGGCACTGCTCAGGAAAATAAGATATTAATTAATTGTAGGTAGAGCTTGTCAGAAGCTCCGATTAATTAATGAATGTCCGGTAACCTTAAATATGGGGATTCTCAAGTAAATGCAGCTCGTTCTCATAACGTGGTAATAAAGAGGTAGGTCAGTATTAATTTTGTGGTGAAAAAGAATTAATATTAATTAATTAATTATGTCTTGGGTTGTGGACATGGAAATTAATTAATTCATAGGCCCATTTATTATTTGCATTAGGTCCCAGGTCTGGCCCATTTATTATTTGCATTAGGTCCCAGGTCTGGCCCAATTAAATATGCTGAATTGAGCCCAGTAGCCCATTAGGGTTTGCAACCCTAGGTCTATAAATAGACAGCTCTCTCTGAAACCCTAGCTACCTCAGAATATTTAAATTAGTTTGAAACCCTAGGGAGAGAGAGACAGGGGCGGCGGCTCTGTGTGTTTGGGAGACGAAGTTTCGACTCTGGCCTACACAATCACAGTCTTGTGGAATCCTCACCAGTAGTAGGATAGAACAACATTGGGATACAGATCTGAAGGCATAATCCGGATAATAGATTCATCATTCTTTTCTCTTCTATTTTAATTAAATCTTGAAATTGGTTCTTTGCTCTCATTTCGCAGATTTAATTAAATCGCATGGTTGAATCAAGGGTGGAATTCAAACGCAAAAGATTGGATCTGAGACTACGGAGTTAAGGTAAACTCGTGAAATCCACTGCATTGAATTCATAGGAGCATGCTAGGTATATCGTATTTGTAATTGCTCTCAACATCCATGAAACGATCCGGTTCATTTGGATTTGGCGATTCGGTTCGCCGGCAAATCCCTACAGAGGTATGAAGAACAAGTGTTTGTGCTTAAAACTTAGTAAGGCTAGAAATAGGGGTGGCAATTCGTGCGTATCGGATCTTTATCGTGTCAATCCGTTATCGATTCGATCCGTTAATGTCAAATTTGTATCCGATCCGTTAAGAAAAATCAAAATTCGTATATGTATCCGATCCGTATTCGTTAAGGATCCAATAAGTATCCAATTCGAATGATCCGTTATGTATCCGATCCGATAAAGATCCGATAAGAATCCTAATCGGATTAATTCAATAAGAATCCGTTTCAATAAACACAATTATAATCCAATAAAAATTTGATAAGATAATACAAAATATTCATATTTGATTGTTCAAATAATGTGTTTGATAAATAAATAAAACTGCAATTTCATTTGAAACTAAAATCCTCAAATATCCGAAGATACATAGATAAATCTTAAATTCCAATTCTAGTGGTCAAACATGTTCATTTCTAAATACTGATCAATCTTTCACCTTATTCGTCAATACTTCACTTACAATTTTGAGGGAGAAAAATATTAATTAAAACTTTAAGATTTATAACAAATAAAATAAATTATAATAAATACTTTTAATCTATCATGGTGAAATTGAAAGAGTTGAGACAATTAATGAGAATCTACAATACTTTCATCAACATTAAAATTTAAGATCTCACCTTTTTGTTAATCCGTTGTTGATACAACTTAATTGAAAACTTGAAGTTGTGAAAAAAAGAAAGTTATTAAATTTTGATAGTAGAAGAAAATAAATATTAAAAAATATAATTAATAGATAAATAAATACATTTTTTAGTGGTGAATTAATAAAATGGGACACAAACAATGAAGAACCAAGATATTTGAGTTTTTGAAAGAACTTTAAATCTATATTAATATATCAAAATCAATTAATTAATTATTATATTTAAAAAATAAATAATTTTTATTAATTTATTAACGGATATTCGTATCCGAATTGTATCCAATCCGAATCCAATCTGAAATTTTCGTGTCGATCTGATAAGGATCCATATCCGATAAGCCTCAATCCATATTCGCTATTATCGTACGGATTCGTGTCGGATTATTGGATCGGATCAAAAATTGCCACCCCTAGCTAGAAACTTAGTTTATGGAAACTAAGTTTTGGAACTGGAACTGAGTTTCAGTTATTATGGAGAAGGACTATACTAACTTTGGAATGTCAGTATGGAGAAGGCCTATACTGACTTTGGAATGTCAGTATAGAGGTTCATTGGTCCAAAAACATGGAAACACAAGTGTTCGAAGTCAGACTTAAAACCAATTCAATGTTAATTCAAAGTCAGTACGAGGATGTCTCATACTTGGATTCCTCGGACTGAAACTTAGTCTGACACAAAGTTGGTGGAAAGTACACTGCAAAAGCAGAAAGCAGATGGCTGAGCAGACTAAAGTATGGGCTATGATTGGACGACATTCCACATGTGTCTAACGACCAAATTTATGTGTCTAATGGGTGGAAATTCAATTTGTCCCCCTGAAGAATATAAATAGCCCAGCACACATACCTGAATTCTTTGAAAAGCTAAGCCGACACTCTACTCAATTTTCCATCTCAAAGCTCTCTAAAATTTCGTGAAATTATTCACGAGACATGAGTTTACAACTCAAGTTATTCATTTCGTGCTAAGTGGTTCAAAGCACGAGGCTAAAGCTTAAAGTTGAAGCTATTCCTTGGTGAATATAACTTTCTAACTTATATTCATAGCAGTTAATATCCTACTATGGATATTGATTCTTATGGGCATTTGTCAACCAAACTTAGTTCTGAGAAGAACGAGGATACATCCAACTTACCAAGAAGAAGGTTGTGGGGTGCGTCCTCACTCCATCCTGAAGAAGTACCAGCTTACAAGGAGTTCCTAGGCGAGTGACATCAGCAGACCTGAGGAAGTAGGTTTCCGACGGGATGACCATATATCAAAAAGAGGCTTGTAAAACTGATACTTAGTGGGTTCCCGATTGAGTTCGAAAGAGTGGACGTAGGATTTTAAGTCCGAACCACTTTAAATATTCTGTCATTTACTATCTTACTTTAAGTTTCTGCATTGTTAAGTTTCTCAAACTTACTTGAAAACCTTCAATACTTGACTAAGTATTGAAGCATATAACTTTGAGACTTAATTAAACCTTGAGCTTAGACTTACCTTTCTACAAACTGAAACTGAGTTCCAGTCACTTTCAGATAACAAGTGCAAATAAAACTTACTTCCGCTACAATATATATTACTCTCATTTCGGGACCAACAAGTGGTATCACGCGCCAAGGTTCTTATAGACCAAGGTTGTGTTGAGTCGCTTAGGACCAGATCTCTTTCCTTGCACTTGTTTGTTTCTTGTGATCTAAGCTCAGGTATATAAAGATGGCTCACATCACAAAGCTTTCAAAGTATTCTCCAGAGAACTTTAACCTATGGGGGAAGAGGTCCCTGATCATGCTAAATAATATTCATCTAGAAATGACGGGTGTTATAGTTAATGGACCTATAAAGATCACAAAGATCAACACTCAGCTCGGAGGCGGCGGCGACCCTGATATTATAGAAAAACCCTATGCTGAGTGGACAACAGAAGACAAAGCTCGCGCACACTTGGACACCGTAGCCTTGGAGATGATCCTCCAATCTTTACCAGAAGCTCTAGTTGTCGAAGCATTGGAGCATGACACGGCAAAATAGGTTTAGGATTTCCTAGGCACTCTTTGCCAAAAAACCAATCAAATGAAAAGAAATAGATTGTAAAATTGTGTTGATAAATATGAGTCTTTCCAAATGCTTCTTGGTGAAAATATTAAATCAATGGAAGCTAGATTTAATGCAATTGTGTGTGAACTAAAGAACTTGGGGAGAGAGTATACTATTGCAGATCTAAATGCGAAGATTGTTTCCAAGATGCCCAAGGAAAACTAGTTTGTAAAAACCACGATCTTAAAGAAAATGGATTTGTCGAAGATGTCGACAAAGGATGTGTTCGCCCAGCTTCAAGCCCACGAGTGGGATATTCAAATGGCGAACATGAACGAGGTTGTGAGAAGTGTAAGCACCCAACCCGAAGAGGATGCTGCATTCTTCGTAAAAAAGGGATTTCAAGAGAAGGCCCCAAAAGTATTACCAAGCTGACAGAGCAGCCAGCCAGACCTCAACATCAAAGTCAGCTCCAACACCTTCCTATCGGAAGAAAGAGGAAGAGAGCTCAGTGGCCGAGCTTGAGGAACATATGAGGAAGCTGACCAAGCTTCTTGAGAAGGTTAAGGCCAAGAGTGGAGGATCACAAGGAGAACAAAGATTCAGCGAGAGACCTCCCAAGGCGTACTTCGAATGTAACTCTCCGAACCACCTCAAATACGAATGCCCGCTGGTATTTAAGGATAGAATCTAAAAGATCCCCAACAACGGCGTCAATTTGATCAATGCTAAAATAGAGCATACTAATTATAGCATTGGCGAGCAAATAAGTTTATAGTGAACCACAAGGTTGTCAAACCCAAGGGAAAAGTATAACGAAACAATTTCATGTACTGAATACAGTTTTTTTAATTTGTTGTTTGAGTAAGCCAAAATCAAGAGAGTTGGTTTTGTTTTCAGAAAATAACTTTTGGAATGAAATCAGAAGTCAACATCAAAGTCAGCTCCAACACCTTCCTATCAGAAGAAAGAGGAAGAGAGCTCAGTGGCCGAGCTTGAGGAACATATGAGGAAGCTGACCAAGCTTCTTGAGAAGGTTAAGGCCAAGAGTGAAGGATCACAAGGAGAACAAAGATTCAGCGAGAGACCTCCCAAGGCATACTTCGAATGTAACCCTCCGAACCACCTCAAATACGAATGCTCGCTGGTATTTAAGGATAGAATCTAAAAGATCCCCAACAACGGCGTCAATTTGATCAATGCTAAATAGAGCATACTAATTATAGCATTGGCGAGCAAATAAGTTTATAGTGAACCACAAGGTTGTCGAACCCAAGGGAAAAGTATAACAAAACAATTTCATGTACCGAATACAATTTTTTTAATTTGTTGTTTGAGTAAGCCAAAATCAAGAGAGTTGGTTTTGTTTTCAGAAAATAACTTTTGGAATGAAATCAGATAAATAAAAACACAAATCCTAGGGAATTCAACCAATCCAATCAACATGCATAAACAATCAATCCAAACTCAAATAAAGAGTTATGGTGGAAAATCTGATAAATTGGAATTAATCACTTGGTTGGCAATTAAAACCTAGATTACTAGCAAGTGAATTTTAAATTTTGAGTCTCAATAACACAAACTAGTCAATCTCGATAAACATGCAGATTAAACCTATAATTGAATCTTCTTTTGGAGATAGAAAATAATTATATCAAATTCCCTCTTCCTATTGTTAATTATCTCATCTCGGTCTCAAATTAACAACTAATAATCTAATCCAATTTTTATCTCTCGATCCTTCAATTCAAAATAGATTTTAAAATCAAAATCAGAGAATTTGAACCAATATAATAAGGGTTGAATTAATCTAATTACAACATGCCAATTGGATGGAGAATAACCCTACAATATGCTAGGGTTTCAAGCCAGACATGCTAAAAACACAAATTGAAATAAGCATATGAAACTGCATTAAACATACTTGAAACATAAAGAACAAGAGTTAAAGTCTTGATAGTCTTCAGATTCCAAAGCAATAAAGTAAAGAGAACTTGAAAACTAAAGTAAAAACTGAATTCTAAAGTAAATAAATGATAAACTCTAAAATAACGAAACAATCCCTAAAAACTCGAGCTAGTAGTGTATTTATAGAGGGAGAATTATATCTTCATTAGGTATTAGGCTTGAGAAGGAAATCTCTTCAAATCTTGCGTGTTTTTGCCTTCTTGACTTCAGTGTCGATCAATATGCCGTCAAATCGATCCCATTTTGATCCTTGATTTCGATCGCTACTCGCTCTCCATGTCGACCGGGTGCCGATCAACATGGCCGTCCAATATGGAGATCTAGTTGGCAAGATTTATCAAGATATTTCAAGAAGATTTATTAAAGATAAGATTGAAGATTTAATTTATCTTGATAAGATTTGACAGTTAGTTACTTAAGTAATTTTGGATTCTATCTTTTAGACATATTTTATTTCCTTAGTTTATTGGGATTTGATTTTCTTATTAGATTAGGATTTGATTTCCTTATGAAATTAGGATTTGATTTCCTCATTAAGATTTGAGTTTGCCTATATATAGGACTTGTTATGGAACAAATAATTCAGTTTTTAGTTCATTAATAATTTTGTAAGTTATTTCTCCAATTCTGAAACTCATGAATTTCTATAGATTACCTTGAAATTCAAAATTGACTTGTCAACAGGACTTTCACATCCGTTTGTGGCATCTTCAACTATATCCTTCGTTGTTGGATCAATTCGCTTCTTGGGTCATAGCAGATTCAATCTGGGCAACAGTACTTGAAGGTTTTCTAATCCAGAGGTGTTAGATATTCCTTTATTATCAATTTCAGTTTGCTTCCGCATCATATTTGAGTCGAACCGTTCGAGTTCTTAGGCTGCGATCTAAACCTTCCGGCGAGGATCGTGTCATTTTGGTACTCAGAGCCATGTTGTGTCTTTCTTTTCCTTATCATTTTGGTATCAATATCCAGACGTGTCCTTCCTCTTCCTTGTCTTTCAATTTTGTGTGTTTAGTGTGTCAATTTTTTTTTTAAAAAATCAAGTCTTATCTTGTTTCTTGTCGTGTGTTTTGTGTTATTTTTTATTCATATATCTTCGTGTCTTTGAGTCGTAATTTAAGGGTTCTTTTTAGTCAAGATTTGAATTATTAATACCATACCATACTTATTCAAATCTTTCCATAGTACCAGAATGATAAGGGAAAGAAAGACATTACCTCGCTCTGATACCAAAATGATATGATCATCGCTGGAAGGTTTAGATCGCAGTCCAGGAACTCGAACGGTTCGACTCAGACGCGACGCGGAAGCAAACTGATAACTTGATAAGATGGGGAAAATCCATCACCTTTGGATTCGAAAATCTTCAAGTACCTTAGTCCAGATTGATTCTCCTACCACCCAAGAAGCGAATTGATCCAACAACGAAGGATATAGTTGAAGACGCCACAAACGGATGTGAAAGTCCGGTTGATAAGTCAATTTTGAATTTCAAGGTAATCCACAAAAATTCATGAGTTTTCAGAATAGGATAAATAACTCACAAAATTATTATTGAACTGAAAATTGAATTATTTGTTCCATAACAAGGCCTATATATAGGCAAACTAAAATCCTAATTTCATAAGGAAATCAAATCCTAATCTAATAAGGAAATCAAACCTAATAAACTAAGGAAATAAAATATATCTAAAAGATAGAATCCAAAATTACTTAAATAACTAACTGCTAAATCTTATCAAGATAAATCATATCTTCAATGATTCTTCTTGAAATATCTTGATAAATCTTGTCAACTAGATCTCCATCAGTCCATGTCGAGCCCTCTCCATTCATCTGCCTCTATCGACAACGAACCTCCATGTCGGTCAACATGGAGGTCATGTTCGGGTTTTTGGATTTATCTTCCATGTCGGTCGACATCCCGTGTGTCGACCGAAACAACAGCTTCTTCATCTCGGCTCTTTTCAACATTTAAGCACATTTTTTACCCAAATACCACAAAACTCACCATAACAAGTTTAATATCCTCTATAAAAGACTCATGCTCAATTATTAACTCTAAACTAATGCAAATGCATGAAATAACAAAGAAAACAATGTGATAAGTGAGGCAAAATACGAGCTTATCAGTACTTAACTTCTCTTACTGAGCCGATTTCGAGGAGCTTTTTTCGTTCCTCTCTGCAGCGAACTTCCTTCTGCGCTGCTGCATTGGTTTCTTAGTTAGATCGACCTGTAGTCGGTGTGCCATGACTTCTAGGTCGATGATAAGCTCATTATTTTACTCGCTTATCTATATTATTCTCTACTATTTTATGTAATTTTATTGAGTTTATATACATATTCTATGCACGAGTCTATATTAGGTGGTATTATGCGCGTCTTGGTGTTTTTGCAGGTTTTAGGCTTAGGTTCACGAGAAAACCGTTCCCAAAGTAGTGACGTGTAAGAGTAGCAGTGAAGAGTTCCTCCACACAAGGGATTTGGGCTATTGGCGCATGGCAATGGATGAAGCTTTGAGTTAACTCTCCAACGCAACTAGAATCGGGTCAATCGGAGTTCGAGAGAGGAAGTTATGGCCAAAACCGTGAGACCGCACATATCACATTAAATTTTCCCTAGTTAGCCACTTTTGAGTTTGTACAAAAATTTTCTTTCCTTGTCTATGAGATTAAGAAGAAGTATTGGTTTTGCTCATGTCTTGAGTTGTGGTATATGGGGTGGAATGATTGTGAGATGGAGATAAGAAAATATAAATTAGTGGTGAAAGATGTATGAAAAAGAAGCTCAAAGAAATAATTAGAATTCTCATAAGCTCTCTGAAAAGATAAGAATACAAAAATTATGTAAAGAGCATAAGAGATTCAAAATGAGCTAGAAAAAAAGTTGTGTATTTGTTGATATATTTGAGGAAATGAGGTGGATGATGATTGAGAGTGGTTGTAGTTTGTTGAGTTGGCCACTTAATGGATTCTAGTCGCTTGACCATATTTCCCTACCTTATCAGAAAAAGCCTACATTACAACCTATTGAAAGTCTTTTTTGATTCTAGACTTGTGTGCACATTCTAGCAGTGGATATATTAGAAAATTTGCAAGCCTATGGTAGAAATTTCTTCATACATGTTGTTGAGTGCTTTCATCTATACCTTAAACACTTGAGAGTTGAGCGATACACTTCTTGTGAGTTCTTCCACTGTTGATGAATTTTCTGTCTCTTTCAAATTGCTTGTGTGTAGTGGATTTTTGATTCTTGACTGTGATGAATCTTGTGAGGCATTGCACTTTAATCGCATGATCTTTTGATTTCTTTCTTGCCTATTGATTGAGGACAATCAAACGTTCAAGTTTGGGGGGTTTGATAAGCTCATTATTTTACTCACTTATCTATATTATTTTCTACTATTTTATGTAATTTTATTGAGTTTATATATATATTCTATGCAAGAGTCTATATTAGGTGGTATTATGCACTTCTTGGTGTTTTTGCATGTTTTAGGCCTAAATTCACGAGAAAATCGTTCCGAAAGCAGTGATGTGTAAGAGTAGCAGTGAAGAGTTCCTCCACACAAGGGATTCGGGCTATTGGCGCATGTCAATGGATGAAGCTTTGAGTTAGCTCTCCAACGCAACTGGAATCGGGTCAATCGGAGTTCGGGAGAAGAAGTTATGGCCAAAACCGTGAGACCGCGCAGAAGTGGCGAAAGACCACATCGATTGACGTGAATCCACATCGATTGACGCCGAAGAGAGAGTCACGTCGATCGACGCCAATCCACATCGATCGACGCGAGTCTGTTGGCGCGGGAATTTGATGAAAATCAGATTTATTCATATCTTTAGCCCTAGATTTGATAGGATACACATCCACCTTTATAAATACTTAGTAAATTCGACTTTTTCAGTATGCATCATCATATTTTTTAGTTTTTAGAGTTTTGAGAGTTGGGAAACACGAAACCCTTTTATTTTCTTGTAAGTTCTTTACTTTTATGCAATTTAATATGTTTTCTTTTGGATTTCTATCTGCGATGAGTGGCTAGAAACCCTAGCGGGTTCTAGGGTTTGATATTATTATGGATGCATGTTAAGAATTTATTAATTAGGTTCATGATTCATGTGTTTATTTTATAATTCTAATTTAATTCAAGGACCGAGAGGTGACGATTAATTTAGATGTTTAGCTATTGATAGAAGGACCGAGAGGTGAATATTGATAGTGGGATTAGGAATGTATGATACACTCTATACTGTCTAATGAGATGTATTAGACTGTAGGGATTGAACTGATTTGCTTATCAGATTGACTAATTTGGTGTTCTTGAGACCGAACGGAGATAGTCACTAATTAGTAATCTAGGTTATATTTGCCCAACCAAGGAAATATAGCATTATTGCAATATTCCACTTGTTAATTTAATTGGTTCTACATGTTATCCATAATAAGAATTCTTCCCTAGAATCTGTGTTCCTTTAAATTTGATTTCAAAACCTCTTTAATTTTCAACATTGTTATCTGTATTTTCCAAATCAAAACCCTAATTTTCTGTTCACTCAAACAATGAATCTTAGAATCATAATTAGTACATAGGATAGTTTCGTTAGTTAAATTTTCCAAAGTAACTAGCATGCCTCTACCTACCCAATTCAACACATTCCTACATGGATCATATATATATATATATATATATATATATATATGACAAGATTTAAACATATTCCTTTGCCCTAGCCCCTAGATAATGCATCAATAAAGCCTCTTTCCAACAATCAATCCTTCCGGAAAAGCACAGTAGGGGATACAATCAAAACATCTATATTGAAAACATCGATTAAGTTCAATACATAGCAAATCAACAACCTAACTTTAAAGAGGTCAGCGTAAAATCAGATTAAAACTCTTCATTATTCAAATCTGGATAATTAAAACTAAAATAGAAGTTGTTGTTCGTAGAAATCGTTAAATCCGAAAGAGTACTAAATAAATG
>JAPKLW010004349.1:0-28286 GCA_026898455.1 Plectranthus barbatus
TCCTGACTGGGAGGAGGATTTTATTCTGATGTGTGATGCTAGTGACTCTGCTGTGGGGGTAGCTCTAGGCCAGGTTAGAGATAAGATCTTTAGAGTTATTGCCTATGCTAGCAAAACATTAAATCCTGCTCAAATTAATTATACTGTGACTGAGAAAGAGTTGCTTGCGGTTGTCTATGCTTATGATAAGTTTCGCCCTTATTTGATTGGAGAAAAGTCTATTGTCTATACTGATCATGCTGCGATTAGATATTTGTTTGCTAAGACTGACTCGAAACCTAGGCTGCTGAGATGGATTTTGCTTTTACAAGAATTTGATATGGAAATTCGGGATAAAAAGGGTTGTGAAAATGTGATTGCAGACCATCTATCTAGGTTAGAGAATCCGGTCGAGGGTGACAATCAGGCCAGTTTGATTAAGGAGGATTTTCCAGATGAGATGATTATGACTGTGACTACTTCTACTGTTCCGTGGTATGCGGATTTTTGCAATTTTTTGGTTGCAGGTATCCTACCTCCTGAAGCAGAGCCCTATCATAGGAAGAAGTTTCTAAAGGAGGCGAAATACTACTACTGGGAAGAACCGTACCTGTTTCGCAGGTGTGCTGACGGTATCATCCGCAGGTGTGTCCATCAAGGCGATTGGAGGAAGATCATGGAGGAATGCCACCATTCGGTAAGCGGAGGTCATTTCGGTGCGAACCGAACAGCTCGGAAGGTACTCTCTTGTGGTTTTTACTGGCCTTCAATTTTTAAGGATTGTATTTCTATGGTGAGAGCTTGTGAGCGATGTCAGAAAATGGGGAGTATAACTCGGAGGGATGAGATGCCACAGAAAATCTTTATTGAAGTCGATATATTCGACGTGTGGGGCATAGACTTTATGGGTCCTTTTCCATCTTCATTCGGGTTCAAATATATTCTCCTTGCTGTGGACTATGTGTCTCGATGGGTTGAGGCCATACCCACAGTTACTAATGACTCGCAAGTTGTGCTTAAGTTTTTGCAGGCATTAGTTGCTCGATTCGGCATTCCCATGGCCTTGGTGAGCGATGGGGGCAGTCACTTCTGCAACAAGCTCATGGACAAACTGTTGGCAAGATACGGGGTGCGACAAAGAGTGACAACTGCTTATCATCCGCAAGCCAATGGACAAGCTGAATTGGCTAATAGAGAGATCAAGCAAGTGCTGGAGAAGACGGTGGTCAACCGGAAGGACTGGAGTAAGAGATTAGATGACGCCCTTTGGGCCTACCGGACAGCTTTCAAGACACCAATCGGCATGTCTCCATACCAACTGGTCTACGGCAAGTCTTGCCACCTTCCAGTTGAGGTTGAACATAAGGCGTTCTGGGCAATTAAGACTTTGCATCTTGATTTCCTGAAAGCTCAAGGGGAGAGGATACAGAAACTGAACGAGCTCGAGGAATGGAGACATGAGGCCTATGAGAGCACGAAGTTGTGCAAGGAGAGAGCAAAATGATTCCATGACCATCAGATTCGAGTAAAGAACTTCTACAAAGGTGACCTTGTTCTTTATTTTAATTCTCGTTTAAAATTATTTCCGGGTAAGTTCCGCTCTCGTTGGACAGGACCATACAAGGTGCACGAAGTATTCGAGAACGGGACTCTGAACTTGGAAACTGAAGATGGCCACCTCTTCAAGGTAAATGGGCACCAGGTCAAAAGATTTCACACTTCCGAGCCACCACGGACTGTGAATGAGATCTCACTCGCGTGATGGTAAGTGGGTAAGTTCGTCGAGCTCCCGACGTTAAACGCAGCGCTTCTTGGGAGGCAACCCAAGTTCGATTCACTTATCTTGTTTTGTTAATAGATTAGCATGCATTTGCTCTCATTTTATTTTGCATTGTATTACGTTTAGGGGAACTCGGAGTTACTAATGATTGTCGGAAGTTGTTTGGAGTGTTGCAGGGGGAAAATACTTCATTTTTGGAGAAAAACTACGCGTCAGGCGTGCTAAATCCCGCGCGGGACAACGTTGTCCCGTTCGGGATACACATCATTCAGAAAATTTAAGCCGGCCGAACATCATCCCGAGCGGGATCACCTCATCCCGTTCGGGACGCGTAACTTGGTGGGTATTTTGACGTAACCCGAGCGGGAGAGGCTCGGGATGGATTTTTGAAATTTTGGGCACTTCACCGTAATGAATTCCGAGCGGGAGCCTCTGGTTCCGTTCGGGACCGATCTAATTTACGCATTGAACCATGCCGGTCGAGCCGTCCCGAACGGGATAGGGCTGTCCCGCTCGGGACCAAACGCTTGCTTTAAATAGGGGAGCCGCGCGGGATCAGAACGTTTCACCTCTCTCTCTCTCCTTGCGAACGGTAAACCCAATTTCTTCATTCTTCCCTTCAATTTCCGGAGACATAAGGTAATCTCTACCCCTTTTCATGTTTATTTCATCTTTGTTCCATGTTTTTGTTCGATTGATTGAAGTATTGTTGATTAAATTGGGGGATTATGGATAATTGAAATTTCACCCTAGGGTTTTGAAGTTATGCATGGTAGGTGTTTGTTAGAATGTCCCAACGCATGGGTGCGATTTTTTTGCCTATTTTTATTGCGATTTTTGGCATATTCCTTGATCTTGACTGTGATTTACGATGGATTTTTTTGTGAATTGGGGATTATTGATGTCACTTGCAATATATGGGCTTGATTTACCTTGTTGAACTTCGAATGTACACATGTGAATGTTAGGTCGTCAATTTTGCTATAATGATTCGTTACGAACATGAATTATGGTGAAATCTTGGTGCTTGGGTGATTCATGGAATGTGTAGGATATTGATTTTCTTTTGTTTACCCTTTTGTAGAGAATATGGCACCCCGACGCCCCGCAAACTTCACCGATGATGAGTACAAGGCGCTCAAGGCCTTGAGCAAAAGTGTTGTGCACGGCTCCAAATACCCTTGCACGACGACAATGGCTTCACTGGGCATTCGAGCGGATGTCGAGACACTATTGCAGAATATCGGATGGGACTCCCTGCTCACCCAAAGGTGGCCAGCTTTCGAGGAACAAACCAAGGAGTTTTTAGCTTCCGTGTCTGTGCGGAAGAGCACCGGCAGCTTGCCAAGCCACCTCACCTTTAAGATGGATGGTCGGAGCTATACCTTGCAGCGCAAAGAATTGGATGTCATTTATGGGTGCGTGGAGGACGCGAATTATATCCCAGACGAAGGTTTCTATGCCAAGGACTTCTGGCAATTGATCTCTGGAGAGACCGTATTGGGAACGATACGGATGAAGTTGGTTAAGGGCCCGCTTATCAGGAATCCAATTCTGCGCTACATTCACAAGAGCGTAGCCACCTCTGTCGCCGGCCGCCACGAGAGCAATAATGTTATTATTTCGGAGTTCTTCCTGCTCCACTATTTGCTGGCGGGAGCACCCTTCTCCATGGCTGCTGTGGCCATGGACAACTGGAGTCGACCCCCCACACGCCCTAACATCTATTGTGGGGGACTGATCACGCTGATACTCAACCATTTCCAGATCCCAAGGAGGGGAACAGAGGTGCCACCATCTGTAGTGGACCTCCCAGTGCTCGTATCGGCACGACAAATATCCATCATCCCGCCGACTACCATTTTGTATAAGGTGGTGGGCGACGCCTGGTTACGACAGCCCAATACTGCTGTTACCACCTTGACTGCTCCGGATGCCGAGGCAAACATGTTATTGGACTCGTCAGTGCACAGAGCCCTGTGGCTCCGGAAGGGCAGGGATGGGACTTATGGGAGCTACGAGACCACTATTCCTGCCCCGGACGATGCCGGGGATGAGTCCGCAGAAGAGGATGAGCCACGGCTGGACACGGGGGCTGGGACGTCCTCAGCTGGAGGGCATAGCGCATGGCAGCAGGAGATGCTCCTGACCATGCAGGGCATGGCTTCTTCGATGGCAGGCATGGATTTGAGGATGGCCGGGCTGAGCACAGAGATGACTGGGTTGAGAGCCGACATGGGGGCTCAGAGGACTTGGATGGAGCAACAGTTCACGGGAGTGAACACCAGACTGTCAGGTGTTGAGACGGAGCTCCACGATTTGATTGATAATTTCCCATCATACTACCAGAGGCGCAGGCGCAACCCTGATGCTCCCGGAGGTGCCCCGCAGTGATTGCCGCCTTTCCGTCTCTTCAAACTTAGTTTCTTCGAACTAAGTTTGGGGGGGTGGGACGGACGGCCGCCGGTTATTCCTTTTATCCTTATCTTTTATTTGATTGTTATGTTGTCGAACTGTTGCTTTACTTGTTTTTGAATTATTTTACTTGCTTTTGTAGTGTAGTAAGGAGTTGATGGATTGTGTAGTTCGATGGGGTTGTAATGATAATTAATCTTGTCTGATGAGATTATTACATTTTGGAACTACTGGATACGTTGTGTGTGTGTTGATGATTACAGGTGGGCTGAACGAAATTCAAGCGAAACCATGCTGAAATTGTTAAGGAATGTTCGCACTTGGTAATTTCTTAAAAAAGGGTACACGTTTTCTGATCTAACTCTCACACTGTGCTTGAAATTGAAATGTGTTGTGGGGAAAGGTTCTTAATTGTTATAACTTGACTTGAGATTGGACTTATGATGAAGCATAACTCGATTGAATCGTTTGAGCTTATGATAGGGCAGAATAACTTGAAATTGATGCATGCTTTAAGTTGAACAAATTTGGCAATTGACGTCATGTTATATTAATGCTTAGAACTCGAAATTTTTAACTTGTGAGATTTTGAGCCTGATGAGTACATTCTATCTCATCTTTGATTTTTTGAGAGAGGCGAGGCACAAGTGGAATGAGTAGAGTCTGTCGATGCCACTTAGTTTAACATGTACATTGAACTAGAAAATGATTTTAGGCCATTCTTTCTTAGTACCTACCTGTGATATTTGTGGAGAATAAGGTGGAAATATGATTATCCTAGCCCTTGTTTTGAAGCCAACTTGAGCCTTGAATTCTTTCATGATAAATTTAGAAACAAGTTGTGGGTAGAGAGAATATGAGATATGGAGAAGTGGGTATGTTTGTTTGAGATGAAAAATGAATTGTACTAGAAAATGAAGGAAAGGAGGAAAAGAAAAGAAAATGATAAAAATAAAAAGAAAAGTAGATGGCAAGTTGAATGCATATGTAGTGAGAAAAAGATGAGAACTTGTCGGGGTGTGAAATAAGAGTAAGCCTTTGATATAGAGTGGTTGAATGGTTGAATGTTGAGAAAGGGGATTGAATGAATGAGTCACTTTTGCCTAAAACACCCTACCTATTAGTCAGCCACGTTACAACCCGATAAAAGCCCTATTTGATTCTAGAACGATGTGTCGATGTGAACGATTGTGGCTGAGATGAACAATATGAATGAAACTTGTGCGCTTGTGTTTGAGTGAAAGAGAGAAAATTAACCTGATACAGTTGAGTGTGAGTGTTACTCCATATATAATCACATGCCGGTAAGGTTGAGTTCTTTGCATTAATCCAAACATGGTGGATACTGAAAAATTTGTGAGATTGAAGTATGCATCGATAGATAGTGGTGAGCTATGAAGCATTGCACCAAGCGAATGAAAATCTAGTTTTTGTTTTCTTGATTGAGGACAATCAAAGGTTTAAGTTTGGGGGGTTTGATATGTGTGTAATTTGCATGATTTTTGGGATGTGAATTGAATGAATTGGTGAGAATTTGGTACACAAATCACACACATATCTCTTATTTTCTTGATTTTCCTTCACTTGGTGGTTTGGAGTTGTTTTGTGTGTGCAGGATGTGAAAAAGGTGAAAAATTGCGAGTTTTGGAGCTAAATTGAGGCCAAGGGCGAAGCACATCCCGTTAGGGACACACATCTCCCGTTCGGACGAGAAAGAAAGAAATTGCTGAAAAGTCGAAGCCGGTCCCGCTCGGGACGGCTTGGTCCCGCTCGGGACCGATGCTCGGGAGGCACCAGTGCGTTCGGGATACATCAAATAGGCGTGAATTCGAGAGATGGTGTGAGGGTCGTAGCAGATCCCGCTCGGGACCGTCTCATCCCGCTCGGGATGGATCGGGTTTCTCGGCGGATAAGTTTTCTTCTCCCGCTCGGGATGGAGTTTTTCAAAGGAGGATCCCGCACGGGATTGAATCACTGAAGCTGCGGGTTTTACACCTATAAAAGGCCAAAGAATTCCACATTTGGAGGGTTCGACTTTTGAAAACCCTAGGGAGACTAAGGCATAATCGGAGGCGATTTTCACTGCCGGAAAGCTGGAAATTGAAGGTGGAAGGAAGGATTCGAAGCGAGATTGAAGATTCATCATTAATTCCTAAGCTTCTTTATTCTACTTTCTCTTCTATGTTCTACTTTATGGTTTTGATGAATTCATTTAGAATTATGAGTAGCTAAACTCATTGTTGAGGATTTGGATGTGATTGGGATGATTTGAATATTGTTTGGATTTGGATTATTGAAGTTTTTCAAGGTTTTGATTATTATTGTGGATTCAATTTGTGTTCCCTTCATGATTGATCACCATGTGTTGGAAAGTATGCCTCAATGAATTAACTTGATAGGTTTGTGCATTAGAGGGGATTGCAATAATAATTGGGTATTATTTCACTTAGAAGATAGGTGAATTGGTATCTAGGTCAATGAGTTCATGTGCTTTTGGGAGTTAATTGAGATTAATATACCTAGACTTAGGTAGAGATTTCAATTAGTCAACGGTTATTGCACCGGTACTAAGGGTTTTAACTAGAGTTTGATGAATCGACCCATGCTATCTATTGAATCTGGTTCGTGTGAGTGACAAGTCCAAACATATTCATAATCTACTCCCAATCCATCCTATATTCCTCAACCGTACTCCTTTGGAATTTACTTAGTCGAATTGAAGTTTATTTAATTGTTTTAGTCGTTAATTGCATGTTAGATAGTTGGAATTTGATATTCAAAGTATTTTATCGCATCTAGATATTAGGTTTCAAAATCAGACTTTTACTTGAATAACGGGCGAATTGAGTCTTCGTGTTCGATAATTTATACTTGATAAAAAAATACTGCAATCAACCGACGAGTCTCCAGTTCGGCGAAATTCATCGATTTCACCAACCATCGATGGTCTACACATTATCAGCTATAAACATTTAGGGTTTATCGATATAAAAGCAAATTAGATTCTAAGAGTTAGCATAACTTACAGTAAATTAGTGATTTTTGTGTGAGGTTATGGAAGTGCATTATGGATTAGAGGTATGGAGAGCCGCCATGAGCACTCTGGGGAGAGATATGAGCACAACGATGACAAACTTTGTGCTTTCAATTTGAGTGAGTGAATACGTATAGAGGGAAAAGGGAGGATATCCAAAATAAATGGGGGGAAAATAATTTGGGGAAAATAAAACTTTTACGTATATTTATTAAATGTGCCTTTATTTGTTTGGATGTGAGGTTAAATGTTTTTTCCTAGCACTATATTATGTGATGTTAAAATTAAGCAGATAAGTGAAAATCTCTCTCGTTTTTTTTTTCTTTAAAAAGATATATTTTTGCTCACACTTCAAACTTACCTGTTGGGAAAAAGAATTTATAGAATTTAATATTATTTTTTAATTAAAAAATATATTTATAAATTAACTAATATTATTTTTTCCTGACACATGTCATAATATATGAAATATTATAACACTTTTTTAATACTGTGAGTATAAGGGTGTCACAAAAGACATAAATTCTAGTAGTGCTAGTAATAATAATAATTATACCTATTCATAAAAAACAACATACCTACAAAAGTGCTCCTTCGGTCATGGATGATAGTAACCAAGAGGAAATTAATTGATATTGTCACCGCCAAATGACATACACGTTGGGTTAAGCACCACTTCATCACATTGACTTGGATCACTGACCGCCTAGTGCAGGAGTTTGCACGGATTACATGGGTTTAGGCGAATAATAAATTTTTTATATTGTATATTATATATAAATATGATAGATAAAAATAATAAAGCAAATATATTTTCAAAGTTCAGCTATCCTAAAAAAGGAATAAAGTAATATCCATATACTCAACATTTTTTAATTTAAGTTGGAAAAAAAATAGTATGATGGAGCCCAAGGTGCAGTTCGAGAGCAAGATCCAGCCTATATTCCTAGTGGACCTATGACGAGAGTTAGGGCCAAGAAACTAAAAGATGGATTACAAGTGCTGATTAAAGAGATTTGGGCTCAAGAAGTATTCAAGAAGCCCATCGGAGTTGAAAAAAAAATTGGGCCAAGATGGATTAATTTAATTATGACATCTGGGCTTAATTAAGTTGATTTGAGCTTAGATCTAATTTAATTTCGAATTTAGTCAATTATTAGATTTTATTTAGTTTTTAGATGTTATTTTCAAGATTTACATGTTGTATATCTTGAAAGATTTGATATGTTTTTTTAGATTTGATTTCCTAGATAGATTAGGAGTAGAGATTTCGTTTTTACACCCTTTAAATAGGGCTGCTTATTTTCGAATTTAGACTCAGTTTTCAGTTTAATAATATTTGTGAGTTTATTTCTCCAATTCTGAAAGCTCAAGAATTTATGTGGATTACCTTATAATTCGAATTGACTTATCAACCGGACTTACACATCCGATTGTGGTGTCTTCTACCGTTCTGCATTCGTTAGTTCTTCAGCTTCTTGGGGCGTATATGAGATTCGTCTGGAATACGTCATTTGAAGGGTCGAGTTAGGGTTGCTGAACTTCCATCAGTTTGTCATTTTCGTGTCAAGTTCTGTTCGTGTCGTTTCCAATCGTGTCAACTCTTGTTCATGGGCTACGATCTAAACCTTCCCGGCGAGGATCGTATCATTTTGGTATCAAGAACCAGAGGTCGTGTCTCTCTTTTCTTTTCCTTCTAGTTTAATTTTGTGTCTTGTTTATTGTGTCGTGTCTAAAAAAAACCATGTCCTATCTTGCGTCATCTTTATCATCCTCCCTGAATATTGAGTCATATTTTGTGTCATACGTCTGCTTGTCCAATTTCCTTCGTTCATAGTGTCAAAAAAAATTTTGATAGAAATTTAGATTTTGATCGAGGTTATACGAGTTGGGATTGTGTTTGGGGACGAGGGTATCTAGAAATATATTGTTACATTCATACCATATCTTTCCAGCCTTATCCATATTACATCATATATTTCCATCCTTCTCATATATTAGAGGGATTGAAAAAGCCATACATATTGTGTGATACATGAGCGTGAGTGATTTTCCATAACTGAGTGAGACACGAGTGTATGTAAGGTGGTGAGTGATAAGTTAGGATTTTCACTAACTTATCTTATAGTTCTTTGACTGATTTTGTGATGTTTAGATCATTTTCTTACTTGTTTTTGAGCATGAATTAGATTTTGTACCTGGAATGCCGTGTTTGATGAATCATGCAGGTTTCTAGTCAAAAAACCGAAGGAATTAGGCCCAGTATTTTAGCAAGCTTACTCGATCGAAGAAGCAGAAAGGCTTCATCGACCGAGTCCATCCAGCATCGAGCGAGGAAGGAGTTTTGGCCTCTTCGACCGAGTCACATCCCACTCGATCGAGGAAGAAGTTGGCAGCTACTCGACCGAGCGAGATCAGCACCGCTCGAAGTCCATGCGGGAAACCTGATTCTGTTTGGATTTGGAAGATTGATTCATATCTAAATCCTAGTCCTGCTAGATATATCTTTCCACAACTATAAATATATGTAATTTTCGAAATTAGAGAGAGAATTAGAGAGAGAGTTGGAGAGATAAACAAGAGAGCAATTATTATTTTGAGAGTTTTAAGGATTTCTAGGGTTTTATGTTTTTGAAGACAAGCTTCTACGAGAAGACTTTGTGGATTTTTCAGTTTTATGCATTCCAGGTTGTATTTTTCTTTGATGAATACTACTATGAATATGTGTAACTAAATTCCATCTCAGATTCTAGGGTTTCAAACTATTCTTGTATACATGTTTTGATTAATTGAATTATTTTCCCTTTCCCTTCGTAGTTTGTGAAATCTGTGCTATTCTAAATCTTGATTTGCTGATCACTTATTAGGATTTTCTAGTTGATTACTTGAGACGTAACTGTAATAGTTTTCAATCGAAAGAGATTTTCACAATACAATTTGATTTCTTGTCGTAACTGAAGGAGATTAATTGTAGGAATAAATTTGTAGATCTGTAGGAGTTAGTTGATTTATCTTGAGACCGAGAGGAGATAGGTAATTGACTAATCTACTTTGCGAATTGTCAGACCAAGAAGTTCGTAATACTTTTCTGATGTTTCACTGCGAAGAGGAATTAAATTTGGGAATTAATCAATTTATTCATACATGCTATACTTGATAGGAAGAATTCCCTAGGATCTGTGTTTCTCATATTTGATCTCAAAAGCAATTTAATTTTCTGTTTATTTTACGTTTTCAAAGAATTCCGATTTTAAAATACCAAAACCTTTATTTGATTTTCCTAACCAGTAATTTCAAGAACTAATGGTTTAGTATTTCAGGGTTTTTCGTTATTTCTTCCCTGTGGGTTCGATAGCCTTCGGGTTTACAAATTTATTTGCCACTGTTCTATAATTAATCTGTTAGAAATAGCAGTGATCAAATTGGCGCCGTTGCCGGGGAAGATTAGAATTAACCTTACTATTAAATCTGTGATTGAAATATTGCCTTAGGCTGTAAAATTTCGTTTTTTTCTGAAGTTTTCTAAATTTTCGATTTTAACTTCGACCGAGGCCAACTGAACTCGACCGAGGAAGCCTCTGCAGCTTACTCGATCGAGTGACACTTTCCCTCGATCGAAGTGTTTGCAATTTTTTTTTTCTCGATTCAGAATTTCAATTCGTGTTTTATTTATTTTCTCACTACCTCCTTTGCTGTACAGGTAGTGCATGAGTACAAGAGCCAGAGGAAAAGATCCACTTTATTATTATCCGGACATTGAAGCTACTTGCAGAAAAATCCGAAGAAACAAGCGTGCTCAGGAAAGTTCGAGTAGTCACACAATGGAAGATAACGTACCACCGCCTCCACCAGTGCTTACTGCAGAGGAGCAGGCTGTGCTTCTCCAAGAGGTCCAAGCTATGAGGGCGCAAATCCAACAATACCAATTGGAAAAGGACAATCCGGACGGAAGGGAGCTGCGCCACAACCCATTATTCGAGGACAAACCCGACAATGAAGAGGAGGACAACCAGGATCCTCCGGAGGAGTCTGACGATGAGAAAGAAGAGGAAACCATGCAGAACCGGTACAAACCTCGGTTCAGGGAGACAGACTTCAGAACTGGCATCAATGCCAATAATTTTGAGCTGAAGACCGCATTGGTGCAGATGATCCAGCAAAATCAATTCGGAGGAAGACCAGCTGAAGATCCTTATGCCCATCTAGATAAATTCTTGATGCTCTGCAACACTGTCAAAATCGGGGGAGTCAGCAAGAGTGCCATCCAAATGCGTCTGTTCGCATTCTCTCTGAGGGATAAGGCACAATCATGGTTCACTGCACTGGACAAGGAGAGCATAAGCACATGGACCGAATTGAGGAATGAATTCCTGGAAAACTTCTTCCCTCCAAATGTCATCAGGCAGAGAAGGAAAGAAATCATCAGGTTTGCTCAACGGCCTGACGAGAGCTTCAGTGAGACGTGGGATCGATTCAAAGAGCTGCTGAGATCATGCCCCGGACATGGTTTTCCGCCAGGAGAGCAGGCAGAAGCATTCTATGAAGGGCTCAATGATAAGACAGCCAAACTGGTGGACACCACACTCGGTGACTCCATCATGACAAAGAGTGGAAAGAAGGCCATGGAATTCTTCCAAAAGATGGCCAACAATAGCCAAAGGTGGTCCTCAAGCTGAACTCGGCCTGTGAAAGCTGTAGAGAAAGTGGTGGAAAAAGATGTGGCGAAAGTTGCCGAACAACCAGACTTGGCGGCTGAACTGAAAAAGCTCAGGGAAGAATTTGCTCATCTGAAGCAAGAAAAGACAGTTGCTGCGGTTGGAAATGTGCAAGGGCAGATTGAGGAAAACAACGCTGATGTGAACTTTATCCAAAGAGGCGGTAACCACAATAACTACCGAGGAGGATTTCAGCAACATAATCAGCAGCACAACCAACCCTACACCTTCAACCATGCGAGGAATCATCCTGGATTCTCGTACGCAAATCCACAAGCTGCAGAACAGCCACCACCAGGGTTCGCCGTTCAGAACGGAGAAATAGTAGAGAAGAAGAAGCCAAATCTCGAGGAGATTTTGGCCAAATTCATGGAGAGTTCCACTGACACTGTGACGAAGTTGAAGCAAGAAATTTCCGGGGTAAACACGAAAGTCGATCAGGTGCAAAAACATGTGCAGATCATTGAAAATCAAGTCAGCCAGATCGCCGACACCCTAGGAACCAAGCACAAACCGGGGCAACTTCCGAGCAACACTCAGATCAATCCCAAGAATCAGAATCAGAGGAATCAAGTGAATGCTATCACCTTGAGAGGGGGAAAGACTTATGAAGGACCTGGGCAATCAGAAGAAGGCACCCGGGATGAAGAAGAGGCTGAAGAGGAGGTAGAAACCACAGAAAACGAGGCTCCCTCGACCGAGGAAGCATGTCCCTCGACCGAGGAACCCAAAAAAAGGCCCTCGACCGAGCGTGATACACCTCGCTCGAATAATGCCCCTCAACTGCCAATGAAGAAATCACCTCTTCCGTATCCGCAGCGGTTTGCCAAGACCAAGATGAATGAAAGATATGCACTATTTCTGGAGACAATGAAGAAGGTGCACATTAACATTCCATTGGTAGAGGCCTTACAAGAGATGCCAGGTTACATCAAATTCCTGAAAGACATGGTTTCCCAGAAAAGACCGTTCTTGGAGCACGAGACGGTTAATCTATTTGAAGAATGTAGCGCAATCATTCAGAAGAAGATGCCAATCAAGAGGGAAGACCCGAGCTCTTTTACAATTGCATGTGTCATCGGAGGAGAAACCTTCGGAAAAGTTCTGTGTGATTCGGGAGCATCAATCAATCTGATGCCGCTTTCAATCTTCAAGCGGCTTAAGATCGGAAGCATCAAGCCCACGACGATATCACTGCAGATGGCTGACCGATCAGTCACTTACCCAAAAGGCATTGTTGAAGATGTGCTTGTAAAGGTTAAGGATTTCATAATCCCTGCGGATTTTGTGGTGCTCGACATGGAGGAGGATTGGAATATTCCATTGATCCTTGGAAGGCCTTTTCTGAAAATCGGGGGGGCATTGATCGACATTCGAGACGGCAAGCTCACGTTCCGAGTGAACAACGAGTCAGTAATGTTCTCAATCTACAAGGCAAAGCAGAGGCACGACGATGGAAGTTATGCAGAGGAGTGCCACATGATCGATTGCTTCAGCCCGGTAATGTCTTCTCCCTTCACTTGTCTGAAAAGTGAAGCAGATTTTCTGGAAAACTGCTTGCAAAACTCCCTCTCCTCTTCTGAACGCTTGGATGAAGCAACTGAGGAGATTCTGAATCTAGTACTGCAACTGGATGTGTTTGAGGAAATCACCCGAGAGAAAGAACTCAAGAGAGAATCGCTGCCAAGCCGCTTCAGGAAAGCAAACTCGATCGAGGGACAAGTCTCCTCGATCGAAGGAGAAAGCGCGACCACCTCGATCGAGGAAGGCGGTACTTTGATCGAAGTCGGCTCTGAACAGCCGAGTTTCAGCTCCAATCCACCCGTTCTGGACCTCAAAACACTTCCTTCACATCTCAGGTATGCATTTCTGGGTTCTGACAGCACTTACCCTGTTATCGTGTCTGCTTATCTTTCACAGGGAGAACTTGACAAGTTGCTGCGAGTTTTGCGAACCTACAAGTCTGCCATTGGATGGACCTTAGGAGACATCAAAGGAATCAGTCCCTCGCTGTGCATGCGCTAGATCATCCTTGAAGAAGATGCGAAGCTAAAGAGACAAGCACAGAGACGTCTGAATCCAATCATGCAAGAAGCCGTCAAAAAGGAAGTCCTCAAGTTACTCGATCACGGCATGATCTACCCAATTTCCGACAGCAAGTGGGTGAGTCCAACACAAGTGGTAGCCAAGAAAGGAGGAATGCAAATTGTGAAAAACGAGGATGGAGAGGAAGTAGCACAAAGACCGATCACGGGATGGCGAGTTTGCATTGACTACCGAGCTCTAAACTCCACCACGTGCAAGGACCATTATCCCCTTCCATTCATTGATCAGATGCTTGATAGATTATCTGGTTATCTGTTTTACTATTTTCTTGATGGCTACTCAGGTTACAATCAGATAGCTGTGGCACCGGAAGATCAACACAAGACGGCGTTCACCTGTCCATATGGAGTATTCGCCTACCGACGTATGCCCTTTGGATTATGCAATGCGCCAGCCACCTTTCAGAGATGCATGACAGCAATCTTCCACGATCTTATCGAAAAAATCATGGAGGTATTTATGGATGAATTCTCAGTCTTTGGCAGCTCATTTGATGTTTGTTTGCAGAATTTAGCCACTGTACTTGAGAGATGTGTCGAGACCAACCTATGCCTCAATTGGGAGAAGTGCCACTTCATGGTGAGAGAGGGAATTGTGTTGGGACATCGAGTGTCTGCCGAAGGATTGGAGGTCGATCAAGCCAAAGTGATAGCCATTGAGAAGATGCCGGCACCAACGAATGTCAAAGCCGTCCGAAGTTTCCTAGGTCATGCAGGATTCTATAGGAGGTTCATCAAAGACTTCTCGAAGGTATCCAGACCCCTGTGCAACTTGCTTGAGAAAGATGTATCCTTCGTCTTCGATGAAGACTGTCAGCGAGCTTTCGAAAAGCTGAAAGAAGCCCTGATTACTGCGCCAGTTTTGACTGCACCAGATTGGGAGGAGCCATTTACATTGATGTGCGACGCCAGCGACTATGCAGTCGGAGCTGCTCTAGGCCAAATGAAAGGAAAGCTCTTCCATGTGATCCAATACGCCAGCAAAAGTATGAATCCAGCTCAGTGCAACTACACCACAACGGAGAAAGAGATGCTAGCGGTCGTGTATGCGTTCGACAAGTTCCGGCCTTATCTGATAGGCTCCAAAACAATTGTCTACACCGACCACGCAGCAATCAAGTATCTGTTTGCAAAGCCTGATGCAAAGCCAAGACTGATCCGGTGGATTCTGCTGTTGCAAGAGTTTGACATTGAAATCAAGGACAGAAAGGGAAGTGAGAATGTCATTGCCGACCACCTGTCAAGGCTAGAACCGCCAGTCAAAGGGGACGATCAGCAATTAACAATCCGAGAGACATTCCCCGACGAGCAGGTCTACGCCATGAAAGACATGAAAGAGTTGTACGAGTCCAAAACCCCGTGGTTTGCGGACTTTGCCAATTTTCTGGTAGGCGGCGTACTTCCTCCAGACTCCTCGCCCTATGCAAAGAAGAAATTTCTGCACGATGTCAAATTCTACTACTGGGAGGATCCTTACCTATGGCGTAGATGTGCTGATGGCGTCATTCGCCGCTGTGTTCCCGAGTCAGAGTGGCGGAAGATCTTCGAAGCATGCCACTCATCTCCAACCGGGGGACATCATTCAGCCAACCGGACGGCATTCAAGATTCTTGCAAGCGGGTTCTATTGGCCGTCTATCTACGAAGTCTGTCGAGGATGGATAACAGGCTGTGATCGATGCCAAAGAACCGGCAACACCTCGCGAAAGAATGAGATGCCGCAGACTCCAGTCATCAAGGTGGAAATATTTGATGTATGGGGGATCGATTTCATGGGACCCTTCCCAAAATCGCAAGGATTCACCTTCATATTGCTAGCGGTTGATTATGTATCCCGATGGGTCGAGGCTATTCCGACAGTCACAAACGACTCCAAAGTCGTTATCAAATTCCTGAAGAAGCTGATGACAAGATTCGGAACACCAAGAGCCTTGGTAAGTGATGGGGGATCACATTTTTGTAACAAATGGCTTTCTTCTCTTCTTGCTAGATACGGAGTAAAGCACCGCGTTACTACCCCATATCACCCTCAAGGGAATGGATTGACGGAACTATCCAACAGAGAAGTAAAGCAGATATTGGAGAAGACGATCAAGCAAAGAAAGGATTGGGCGGCAGTCCTCGATGATGCACTTTGGGCATACCGCACCGCCTACAAAACACCAATTGGGACATCTCCATATCAGCTGGTTTTCGGAAAATCTTGTCATCTTCCTGTCGAGATGGAGCACAAGGCATGGAGAGCAGTGAAAGAAGTCAATTTGGATTGGAAGACAGCCGCAGAAGACCGTGCCATGTCACTCAATGAATTAGAAGATTTTCGGGATGAAGCCTTTGAGAACAATGTCATCTACAAAAATCGAGTGAAGAGATTCCACGACAAGAAAATCTGCTCGCATGTTTTCACTTCCGGTGACAAGGTTCTTCTTTTCAAATCCCGTCTTCGATTCATGCCTGGAAAGCTCCAATCAAAGTGGTCCGGACCGTACACTGTAGTCTGCCAATTCATGAACGGAGTAGTCGAACTAGCCGGACAAGATGGTCAGACATTCAAAGTGAATGGGCAAAATCTGAAACCGTACTACACCCCACTTCAGATCGAAGCAGTGGAGAAGTACTACTTGAATCGCCCGTAAAAAAATCAGGTATTGTCGAGCTAGCGACAATAAACCAAGCACTGGTTGGGAGGTAACCCAATAAGTTTTTTTTCGATTTTTTTCTTTTTCTTTTCGAGTCAGTTTGTTTCGTTTTTCTTTCAAAACTTGTGTCAAGATTGTTCGGGATCAAAAGCACGTCGGAATCAGCACCAATCGAGGAAGAAAATCATCTTCCTCGATCGAGGCCGATTTCACTCGATCGAATGGGCTGGCGAGGCCTACTCGATCGAGTAGAATTCTACTCGGTCGAAGTATCGAGTTCTGAGAGCGGACAGAGGCGGGTTTTAAACCCTCCTCACCTCATTTTTCCTCACAAAACACACACTCCTCACGATTTTTCTCCCCAAATTCCACTCCAACAAAAATTTTCTCTTCTCAATCGTCAACATCAACCAAGGTACGAATTCTAACACCTTCCTTGTCGATTATTTCGCATTCTTTGAACGATTTGAGCATGATTTTTGCCTAAATTTAAAATTTGAGCCCTTGTTCTTATATGAAAATTTTGGTCGATTTCATTGCTAGTTTTGGTGATTAGT
This sequence comes from Plectranthus barbatus, assembly GCA_026898455.1. Classification (NCBI taxonomy): domain Eukaryota; kingdom Viridiplantae; phylum Streptophyta; class Magnoliopsida; order Lamiales; family Lamiaceae; genus Plectranthus; species Plectranthus barbatus. The sequence goes on from JAPKLW010004349.1 coordinate 17,224, forward strand.
CGATATGGGTTGTGGTTTTCATCGATATTCTTGCTTATGGTTGAGTTGTGCTTCAAATTCATGGGATTTCTTTGAACGATTGTTTTGGGGAAAATTTGGACATTCTCATGATTTTCTAGCTTTATTATTTCTGGATGAAATTTTGCAAAACAAGATGATAATAGGCTAGAATTGAGATTGAATTGCATGAATGTGACATCAATTTTGAATGGGTACTTCAATTTCCTTGGATTTTTGGTCACATTCTCATTAACTGCACTATGAATTTTGGACTGAATGTTGTTGAATTTTTGAAAATTCTTGCAGACTGAGAATGGATTTCCAACCTTCATTCAGCCACCGATCCCATCAGAGGAGGTATCAAAAATTTCTGGGGGAAGAGTTAGAAGTCCGGGAAACACTCTATCCCTGCCCGGATACAATGCAGACGCTGGGAATTCGGGAGGACGTCACGAACCTCCTGGAAAGGATTGGATGGAGTGGATGGATGACAGGACGCTGGCCCACGTACCCGGCGTTAGTCTTGGAGTTCCTGGCTTCTCTCCAGATTTTTGAAGTGGAGCCCGAAGCGGAGCCGACCACAATTGGGTTCCAACTGCTGAACCAATACCACGAGCTCCCGAGAAACCAGCTGGAGCATATCTGGGGGGTCCACGAGGGAGGCGATGGTGTGCCTCCCCCGAGCTTCGATTGTGCACTATTCTGGTCCCAAATTGCTGCGGAGGCCAGTGCTGATTTGAGACAGTTTGATTCCGGCAAGAACAAGGCCTCCGCCATTGACAATCCGGTGTTCCGATACATCCACCGATGCATGGGTGTGTCGATTTCCGGACGGCATGAAAGCGGCAAGGTCCGGATTCTAGAATTGTATGCACTCTATTGCATGCTCCACGGGAAGAAGTACAGCATGGGGGCGTTTGTCATGGACCACTGGAGGAAGCAGATCAAAGCGAAGAAAGGGAACATCTGGAGCGGGGGATTGATCACCCCAATTGCTGAAATGTTGGGGATTGATTTGACACAGTTCGAGGCACTCGAGGAGGGAGATCGAGGTGTGGGCACAGCCACATTGGTGCGGATGAGCATGATTTCGGCGCGGGAGAGAGGATGGTTCCTGCGCATGTCGAATGGCGACCGGTTCCCACTGCCGAAGCCGCTTCTCACCCATGTCACCGATCATCGCTTTCGCGATAATTGGTTGATGAGCACTCCCGCCCACATGTGGTTGACGATCGGTGCTCAAGGAGGTCCAGGCACATACCGACTCCGGCACCGCCCACAGACTCGACCCGACCAGAGCGATCCGCAGCCGTCGGTTGATGGCACCGAGCAGCACATTCCTGATCCGGCTGGTGGACAGCCACCACACCGCTTCACGGGAGAGTCCTCTTCTTCCGCGGTAGACTTGGCGACGATCTACCAGTACATGCAGCAGCAGGCCGTTCTGTCGGCCACTTTTCAGCAGGATGTGACGACGAGGTTGGACAGCCTCGATGCTCAGATGCGGCAGCTTCTCCTTCACTCGCAGCCCGCATCCAGTTCTCAGCCTCAGCGCTTTGATCGCCGGGTCAGCCGCCGCCGATTGCCAGACTGGACAGCCACTTCAGATGTGCAGATGGAGGATCCTTCCGATGAGGAAGAAGAATGAGGTACCGTTTCTCTTTTTCCTTATCTAACTTTCAAACTTTTTCCCTCATTCGAGTGAATAAGTTTGGGGGGATGATGATAGGAAAAGAGAAACGTTTGTTTGTTTTGTAATCTTTACTTGCTTTAATTTTTTCTTGCTTTCGTTGAATTTCAGTTTTTTTGTTTTGTTGTCTGAATTGTCACTTCCTTGTTCATATGCTTCAATTTTAAACAATTGCTCTCTGCAAGGCTTTTTATTTGAAAAACTAGTATTCTTGAGCTCTTGGGTTTTGATACTTGTTTTAGGTAGATAGCTTGAGCATTGTTTCGGAGCTTTGAACATAGGACAGTCGGAACTATTTGATTATGATGGTGTTGAAACTACTTATTTATCTTTGCTTGAGCTGGGAATTATTGATTGATACTCGAGATGTTTGCTGATTGAGAATAATGATCTTTGTGATAGAGTAGCCGATGATAGGAGCTGTTTTGTTTGACATATTGATCTTTGAAACTTAAATTCTTGCATGATAACTGTTCGAAATTGGATAATTATTGAGGAGCAACAAAATTTCTACCTTGTGAGAATTTGTGCCAATTTTTCTTTCATTGATGAGTGACAAAGTTTGCAGATTTATTTTCTAGAATTTGACATATTTCTCTCTTGAGGTTGCATTAAGTGTGGTAATAGGGTGAAAATGATTTTAGGCATGTTCTTTCGTAGCCTCTTCCCATACACTAACCTTAAAAATTTTCACCTGTAGCCCCTTTGAGCCTTGAATGAATTTTTTTTCTTGATTAGAAGGGTTGATGAATTGGTGATTGAGGATTTTTGGTTTGTTTGGGAATGTGTTGAGAGACCACATGAGGTCATGAGCGAAAAAGAAAGAAAGAAAGGGGTTTTCTATAGAATGTGAGAAAATAGAAAAGAAAATGAACATTGATGAGAGAAAGAGACAAAATTGTCTATGTTGTTCATAACTAATTGAGAGTAAATTCTTAGGAACCCCGGGAATGTTGAACAAGGAAGAAAGAAAAAGAACAAGATTGTGTGTGCAAATTGAAAAAAATAATGTGGTTATGATATGTTTGATGCTTTGGGTTTGATTGAAAAATTCTTGAGTCACTTAGCCAAAAATATCCTACCTTTTAGGTAAGCCACATTACAACCAAAACAAGACCTTTCTGATTCCCTGAAAAACCACACTAACAAGCAGTGGAGAGATGAGAAATTTGTCAAACCTATGGTAAAATAAACTGGAACTTTGATTGTGTGAAAAAAAAAAAAAAAAAACCTTTTGTTTGAGAGATGAGTGCAAACACTTTCCGGTGAGGTTTCTCCTTGATAATTTACCAACAAGAATTTGTTTGGATTGCATGATTTTTGTGGATGAGTGATATTTGGATTATGAAACATGCTTGTGAGGCATTGCACACTTGTATCTGCATTTGATTAAAATTCTTTTCTGTGGATTAATCGAGGACGATTAATGGTTCAAGTTTGGGGGAGTTGATAAGTTAGGATTTTCACTAACTTATCTTATAGTTCTTTGACTGATTTTGTGATGTTTAGATCATTTTCTTACTTGTTTTTGAGCATGAATTAGATTTTGTACCTGGAATGCCGTGTTTGATGAATCATGCAGGTTTCTAGTCGAAAAACCGAAGGAATTAGGCCCAGTATTTGAGAAAGTTTACTCGATCGAAGAAGCAGAAAGGCTTCATCGACCGAGTCCATCCAGCATCGAGCGAGGAAGGAGTTTTGGCCTCTTCGACCGAGTCACATCCCACTCGACCGAGGAAGAAGTTGGCAGCTACTCGACCGAGCGAGATCAGCACCGCTCGAAGTCCATGCGGGAAACCTGATTCTGTTTGGATTTGGAAGATTGATTCATATCTAAATCCTAGTCCTGCTAGATATATCTTTCCACAACTATAAATATATGTAATTTTCGAAATTAGAGAGAGAATTAGAGAGAGAGTTGGAGAGATAAACAAGAGAGCAATTATTATTTTGAGAGTTTTAAGGATTTATAGGGTTTTATGTTTTTGAAGACAAGCTTCTACGAGAAGACTTTGTGGATTTTTCAGTTTTATGCATTCCAGGTTGTATTTTTCTTTGATGAATACTACTATGAATATGTGTAACTAAATTCCATCTCAGATTCTAGGGTTTCAAACTATTCTTGTATACATGTTTTGATTAATTGAATTATTTTTCCTTTCCCTTCGTAGTTTGTGAAATCTGTGCTATTCTAAATCTTGATTTGTTGATCACTTATTAGGATTTTCTAGTTGATTACTTGAGACGTAACTGTAATAGTTTTCAATCGAAAGAGATTTTCACAATACAATTTGATTTCTTGTCGTAACTGAAGGAGATTAATTGTAGGAATAAATCTGTAGATCTGTAGGAGTTAGTTGATTTATCTTGAGACCGAGAGGAGATAGGTAATTGACTAATCTACTTTGCGAATTGTCAGACCAAGAAGTTCGTAATACTTTTCTGATGTTTCACTGCGAAGAGGAATTAAATTTGGGAATTAATCAATTTATTCATACATGCTATACTTGATAGGAAGAATTCCCTAGGATATGTGTTTCTCATATTTGATCTCAAAATCAATTTAATTTTCTGTTTATTTTACGTTTTCAAAGAATTCCTATTTTAAAATACCAAAACCTTTATTTGATTTTCCTAACCAGTAATTTCAAGAACTAATGGTTTAGTATTTCAGGGTTTTTCGTTATTTCTTCCCTGTGGGTTCGATAGCCTTCGGGTTTACAAATTTATTTGCCACTGTTCTATAATTAATCTGTTAGAAATAGCAGTGATCAGTGAGGTCCTTTATTTTTCTTTTTATCTAACCTTTCTTGCAGGGATGTCAAAATCTGATCAAAATGAGCCATCTAGTGGTGAAAAGGGAGACAATACCCTTGGAGGACAACTTAAATACATGATAGAGGCGCTGCGATCTCAATTGGATAAGGCTCTGGAGACTGGATTTATGGACTTGTGTGACATGATCGATGAGCACATGACTAAATTGGAACAATCAAATACATCTGTGGATAATTTTAGTAATGGTGGACTAGGTCGACATGGAGGAAGAGGCGCACATCAGAGACGAAATCCTAGTTATGAGGAGGACATTGATGACGATACATATGATAATAATTTGGCGACGATCAAGATGAATATCCCTTCCTTTCAGGGCAGGAATGATCCCGAGGCATATCTGGAATGGGAGAGAAAAGTGGAGATGATGTTTGAATGTCATAACTATTCTGAGCTGAAGAAGGTAAAGTTGGCAGCGGTTAGGTTCTCTGATTATGCTCTCATTTGGTGGGATCAATTAGTGAAGAATTTGAGGCGCAATGGAGAGAGACCCGTGGAGACATGGGAGGAAATGAAATCATTTATGAGGAAGCGCTTTGTTCCAAGTTATTTTTACAGAGAGCTATATAATAAGCTGCAGAATCTGAGGCAAGGTAGTAGGAGCGTGGATGACTACTTCAAGGAGATGGAGATAGCCATGATTCGTGCCAATGTGGAAGAAGATATGGAGGCAACCATGGAAAGGTTTTTATCTTGGCTGAATTGGGAGATCCGGAACGCGATAGAATTGCAGCACTACGTTCAGTTGGAAAACATGGTACACATGGCAATTAAAATAGAGAGTCAGCTCAAGAGGAGGGGCAGTGGTAGTAACACGAGGCAGAATCCTACAGGCTGGAAGGAATACCAGACTGGTAGTGGTTCCACATCAAAACGAGTTCCATGGAAGAAGTAGGAGCAGCCTCGAGTCGACAAGAAACCTTATGTCACGCCCAAACTAGATTCTAAGGTTCAAGGTAAACCTGTTACTTTTGATAGTCGGAATCGTGATCGTAAGTGTTATAAATGTCAGGGCTATGGGCACATTGCTAGTGAGTGTCCGAATAGGAGGGTCATGATGATCCGAGATGATGGGGAAGTGGTGACGGATGAGGAGACTGAGATTGTTGATCCGAGATGCCCGCATTAGAAGATCCTTATGATGATGAGGATGAAGTGGAGATAGAAGCGCCTGCAGAGCTTAATTTTGTTATGAGGCGTGCCTTGAATGTTCAGACTGCGGTGGATGATGTGGAGTAGCGAGAAAACATTTTCCACACTAGATGTCATATCAAGGACAAGGTGTGCAGTATGATCATAGATGGTGGGAGTTGCACCAATGTTGCTAGTCAGTCCATTGTGAGGAAGTTGGGACTACCGATGGTCAAACACCCAAAGTCATATAAGTTGCAGTGGCTGGATGAGACTGGAGTCATCAAGGTGGTGAAGCAAGTGAAAGTGCCATTTCGCATTGGGAAGTATGAGAATGAAGTCTTATGTGATGTAGTTCCCGATGGATTTATATACTGAAAGCATTATGATTGGTATATTATGTACAAGGTCGATTGGTTAATATACTGGGTATCATAAATGTTGTATGTTCATCTCCTGTCTGAATTAACAAACGTGTGTCGCAAATGCAATTATCCTCTTATCTCGTCAATAGGGAGATCATACAATGTGTAGAAGATCACGGAAGATCGTATGGATCGTTTGACCTAGCGAGATATAAATAGTTATCACAGCTGAGACAGTTCCAGGATAAACTGTCGGTGTAGGCTGCAGCATACGCAGTAATAAACATCTTATCTTGGATGGCTTTGTATGCTGGTGTGGGGCACACATTGATAAGGACCTAAGTCGAGATTGATTCTTTTATCTGACATTAAAAGAATCTAGATCTCTATGGCTTGACGAGATCATAAGCCTAAATGAAGGTACATAAGTATATGCAGATTGTGTATTACTTTGAGTTGCAGTGAAAGGCTCTAGTTGAGCTTATATATATGTATCTTGGGTAATAGCAGTTTGTATATGACTGTCTGGTACTGGAACTAGGTAACCACATCCAGTATAGGATGGTGACATTCCCTGAACAGCTCAAAAGGTTCGTTATGCTAAGTCCTGCAGGCTGATTAAGTTCAAGCATAAGTGAAAAAGGTTTGAGTGGATTGATTCAGGAATATAAGATGTTAATTAATTAAATAGCTTGTCAGAGCTTAAATTAATTAACGAATGTCTGTAACCTTAAATGTGGGGATATACCGAGCCCATGCAACCCGTACCTCAAAACATGGTAGCAAATAGGTAGGACAGTATTGATTCTCTGGTGGAATGAATCAATATTAATTAATTAATTATATTCTGGGTTGAATATGGGTATTAATTAATTGATAGGCCTTATTTGCTATTTGCATTTTGGTCCCTGGTCTGGCCCATGAAACTCAAGCCCAATAGGAGTCCAGTAATTTCCTATAAATAGGCCTCAGTTCCTCAGATCTAAACACACCACAAGATCATAAGTTGCACACAGCAAACCAGGTTTTGGGAGCTGTGGTGATCGACTAAGATCTGAGAACGAGGAGGAAATTCTGCTTCTCAACCGGGCAAGGGATCTGATAGAGAATCTTCACCAGATTTTCAGATCGAGTCGGGATATAGATCAGAAGATCAATTCAGGAGGATTTTTCTTCTTCTCTCTCTCCTTGTTTTTCGAAAATAATTATTTTATTTTCATAGATTTATTTCCTCAATCCATTAGGAAATCAAATCTTTGTGCGTGGGAAAGATCAAAGGGCATCTCCGCGCACGCGTTCTTCAGAGTTCATCGATCCAGGTATTCCGCATAAACCTGATGGGTTTTGTATACTGAAAGCATTTATTACAATGTGTATACAACGGTTTATTTCTCCTATCTGTTAACAATCGTACATGTATGAACAATGGTATCCTCTTGTCTCACCGATAGGGACGATCATACGGCGTGTTGTAGATCGCAGAAGACAGTATGATCACTTGACCTAGTAAGACATAAACATAATCATAGCCGAGACAACATATGAGGATACGTCTGTCCGGATGGCTGCGGCATTGTCGGAATAAGTAGTCTGTCTTGGTTACTTGACATGATGGTACGCAGAGGTGGCGTATTGATGGACCGCAGTGAGATATGTTCGTCTGTCTGACATCAGCGAATAAAAGATCTCGTTATATTGATTGAGTCCAAACCCTAACGAAGGTTCAGGGGTTTGCACGGGTTGACTGTTGCTTTGACTTGCCATGGTGGAGAGCCAACACAGCGCGCTCGTATATCCGCATCTTGGGTAACAGCAGTTCGTGTAGTACTGCCTGAGACTGAACTTAGGTAACCATATCCGAGTAATAGGATGGGGACATTCCCTGAGGAGCTCAATAACATTCATCGTGCCAAAGCCCTGCAGGCTGATTAAGTTCAGGCACGAGTGATAAAGTTTGAGTGGTACTACTCATGAATAATAAGATATTAATTAGTTGTAGTGAGAGCTTGTCAGAGGCTCCGATTAATTAATGAATGTCCGGTAACCTTAAATATGGGGATTCTCAATTAATGCAACCCGTTCTCACAACGTGGTAATAAAGGGGTAGGTCAGTATTAATTCTGTTGTGAAAAAGAATTTAAATTAATTAATTAATTGTGTCCTGGGTTGTGGACATGGGAATTAATTAATTTATAGGCCCACTTTATTATTTGCATTAGGTCCCAGGTCTGGCCCAAATAAGTGTGTTGAATTGAGCCCAGTAGCCCATTAGGGATAAAACCCTGGGTCTATAAATAGACCACTCTCTCTGGAAACCCTAGCTATAGTTGTCAACTGGGCCGGCCCGGCCCGGCCCGGCCCGGGCCCGGGTAAGCCCACCAATTAAGTGGCCCGGCACGACCCGGGACCACTGTTGAGATGGGCCGTGCCGGGCCGGGCCATTTTGTATTTATCTTGGCCCAGCACAACCCAGGACCACAATGAAGTGGGCCTGAACCGGGCCTGGGCTGGGCCTGAACTGGGCCTGGGCTGGGTCTTTGGTGGGCTTGAAGTGGACCTCAGGTGGGCCAGAAATGGGTTTAAAATGAATTATAATTTTTATTTTTTTACACATTTTTAAATTATTTTTAAAGAATATTTCTAATTTTTCTTTAAAAAAACTTAATTTATTTAGGTTAGATTTAATTATAAACACTTAAAATTATTTATTTTGTAGCTAAATTAATAAAAAGAATCAAAATAACTAGTTTAAAATAATAAAAACTAAGAAATATTTGAGATGGGTATGAGATGGGCCACAACCGGGCCTGAGATGGGCCGGTCCTGGGCCTGGGCTGGTCTGGGCTTCGACCTGGGCCTGGGCCGGGCTGGTCCCGTCCTCAGATGGGCCTGGGCCTGGGCCGGGCCTGGACTTCAAAAAAAGACCAATATGAGCCCATCGAATCACTTAAGCCCGGCCCGCCAAACCCATTTGAATCGTGGGTCGTTCCTGGGCCGGGCCTCAGCCGTGCTGGGCCGTGCTGGGCTGGGTCGGCCCGGCCCACTTGACAACTCTAACCCTAGCCAACCTTTGAACACATTCAAATCAGTGAAAACCTAGGGCAGAGAGAGAGGGGGCGCCGACTGGAGATTCAAGGGAGGAGAATTTTGATTCTGGTCCTACTCAGATTACAGGTCTACGGAGTCCTCACCAGTAGTAGATTTGAACAGCGCCGGGATACAGATCTGAAGACCTGATCTGGAGAACAAGAGATTTCTTCTTTCTCTTCTTTATTTTTGAATTTTGTTCTTGAAATTAGGTTGCTAATTTCTGTTTCCGCAGACAAATTCGAATCGCGTGGTTGAATCGAAGTTTGGATTTCAAACGCGAAAGATCGGTTCAGAGACTTTGGAATAACGGTAAACCCTAAATCCACAATCTTGTATTAAATTCATAGGAGCATGCTAGGGTTTTGTGAATTTGTATTATGAGCAATATCCATAGATTCGATCCGGTTCAGTTTGGTTTTGGTGATTCGGTTCACAGTTAAAACCCTACAATTGGTATCAGAGCCAGGTTTCTGATTTATGGCTCTGTTGTTCATAATTAAATTCAAATTATGCATGTATGAATTTATTATTGTGGATGTTGGTTTTTGTTCCTCGTGGCAACCCGTTGATTCAGCCCGCGGTGGTTTATCTGTGTAGGGCTGAATTGTTTTGTAAAATCATGAGAAAATCCATTATTAGTTTAGATTTGAAAATTGTAATAGAATAGTTTCTGTAATTTTCAAATTTATTTAATTGAACGGGTTGAGGATGAAGAACGTAGATGGAGCCGACGAAGGGCCGGCGAGGGCACGGCGGACGATGGCGGTGGCACGCGCGGGCAGCACCCATTGCGCAAGGGCGCGGGCGCGCGGGCTCGACAGTGCGCGGGCACGAGGCGCGCGGCACGGCGCGGGGGCCGGCGCAGGGCGCGCACGCACGCGTGTGGCGCTGGGCGCACGGCGGCGGCGCTGGGCTGGCGGCGGCGGTGGTCGGCGGTCGGCGGCGGCTTCGGTCGTCGTCGGCTGCTGCTGTCCCGTTGCGGTGGCCCGTGTTTTGGTGGTTTGTGCAATCCTGTGTAAACCCTAGGGTTTGCATTAGGGTTAGGGCAAATCATCAGATCACAAAGGCCTAAATCTCAAAAGATTTGGTGGTTGAAGATTTGGAGGCCCTTAAAGATTTGAAAAGATTTGGACTTATCCAAATTAATTCAAATTCAAATTGTAATAGAATAGAATTTTATTTTCTATTTTTTTTGGGGCCACGAGGAATTTTTGTTTGCCTTAATTGTCCTCGTATGATATGTGATTTATTTATGTGCGCAAGTAAGCATGTGTAGATAATAGGAAAATCATGATTTACTGCTTTTATTATTTACAGCTTTCCAAGCATGCTTATGTGATTAATTTCTTTTGTTGGATTATATTTTGGGAATTTTTGGGCTTGTTTAATTACATGCAAAAATTTGGGAAATATAATGACAAAAAGAAATTATGTGTGCGCATAAAGAAACCTTTTAAAAGAAAAATACTAAGCGGATTTTTTAATTAAAATCAACAGACCTCCACAAAACGGTCCTAGGCTGTAAGTGTATCTCTCGTTCTAGTAAACGTCTACGAGTGTAGCTTGCTAGTTCCCGGAGGTGCATGGGTACGATTGTTGGGATTTCTAGACAAACAATTTAAATCATGTGAATAGTGGGAGGGCTTTGCGTAAACGTCTACGAGTGTAGCTTGCGTAGACCTCTTTCACAAGTATTCTAGGATTGATTTAAATTAAAGATAACAAAAGCTTTGAGGGCTGTGCGGTATGGTTACGTGCCATGCTAAACTGTCTCTTTTGGCCGGAGTTAAATTTGTGGTTAATTGCTTAGAAGCATCTTAGAATATAATGCAAGAATTGCATCCCTGTTCTTGAGAGATGGCTTGGTCTAAGGTTTTCACTAATTATTAATTTCTAGTGTCAAAAGCATCCTGACATGGTAGTGAAATTAAATGGATTGGGGCTTAAAACCC
>JAPKLW010004350.1:0-28274 GCA_026898455.1 Plectranthus barbatus
CTTCGTAATTTATTAAATAAAAGGTTGGAAAAATACGGGGCGTTACAGATGCATTCCCAAATCTTATAGAGCTGAGGATTACGAATTGTCCTTTATTGATATTACCACTGCTATCATCCCTCCATAGGCTGAAAACATTAGAATGTAGTAGCTCAACTCTGGCTTTATTCTCCGAGATGGAATCTCTAGTTGAACTTGGGGTGAAAATTGAGGAGAAGTTGGCTTGTTTTCCAGTTGAAATGGTTTTAAAATTCAGCAATCTTTTGAAGTTGACAATTAGTGATGCAAAAGAGATATCTGTCAAAGGAGCAGGAGAAGCTTTGCAAGCTTTGAAAAAGCTTCGTCATTTAGATATATGGAATTGTGTGACAATGACATGTTTGCCAAAGGGGCTGCTGCAGCATCTTACTGCTCTGACGAGTCTTCAAATATTTACGTGCCAAGAATTGGTAGAGCTGCCAGAGGAGATTAAACATCTCAATCTTGAATCTATCGATTTGTATCATCTTCCCAAGATGACATGCTTGCCCCAGCCCATACAACACCTCTCATCACTGAGAAGCCTTTACTTAATTGCTCTTCCTGAGATGGGTTCACTCCCAGACTGGTTACACCAACTTACATCTCTTCATACCTTGAGTATTCAATATTGTGAAAAGGTTGCATCACTTCCAACTCTGCCAAATCTCAAAGATCTACATATCTTTCGATGTCCAAAACTGGAAAGGCGATGCCGCAAAGGAAGTGGAGAGGACTGGCACAAGATTGCCCACATTCCCCGCCTGCGAATCAGTTGTCTTCATTGTTAACACCAGGCATCAAACAGACTCAATTGCTCTCATCCCCCTTTCTACCCTTACACTTCTTCAAAGGTATTTTCCCTGCACCTTGTTTTCCTTTCTTTTCCCTAATGCACATTCACAAAATTAAATACTATAAAATTTTATCTTTATTTTAACGAAGATAATAAAATAAATATTATGAGCATTGCTATTATTTATTTTGGTAGATAAACAATTACATTTATCTACCAAAAATTGTCATTGAAAATGGACCTACAATAATAATGCTAGGTGTAATCACTTTATAAATTTTATTTAACTAATTAATCTAATCTTAATTTTGTTGTATCCCAAACTTTTGGACCGAAACGAAAATGGGAGAGAAAATATTGATTCTTACAATGCAAAAATCAATATCTATAAGAATTGAGGAAAACTAAGCTACGAAATCATAAGTGGAGTCATTTTGGCTGTCAAGCGTAGAGTAGATTGTAGGGGTGAACATGGTTTGGTCCAAACCGGCCAAACCGGCCAAACCGAAATGATTTGGCCGGTTTGGCCGGTTTGACAAGTGCAAAAATCGGCCGGCCGGACCGTAAGTTTCAAACCGTATTAATTGGTTTGGTCTATGGTTTGAGTACAGAAACCGGCCGTTTAAACCGGACCGGACCGTTTATATTAATAACAATATTTAATTTATATTTTATACCAAAAATGTAAATATAGTACATTTAGTATAGTGGTTTGAGATAGATTTTAAGATTTAAGAGACATGAGTTCAAATCCTCTATGCAACATTGTATAATTTTTTTTTTTCTCCTAAACTTTTATTTATTTTTTGAAATCTAAAATAAAACATAAACTATTAATATTTCAATCTCATTTTTATTATTTTTCTACATTTTCATTTATCTTTAAAAATCTAAAATAAACCTTAATTTATCCAATATTCCAATTTCACAATTTTATTCAAATGTCTATATTTACCCTTATTGTCTTCTCTGTTCTATGGGCCGGCTTCATCGTTACCGCATCTTAATAATTTGACCTTACTATTATGTTTGAGAATGTGATATGAACTGTTATTTTTTTTGATGTCATAAATTATTTGTTTTTATTAAGATTGTCTCATAGTTTGGCGATGAGAATAACTATTACTTTCTTAAAATTTCTCAAATAAATTGTAGCTAAAAATATGAGATTTTTTTACGTTTTGACTTTGCTCATTAAGGTCATTTTTCAAACCGTTAAACCGGCCGAACCAAACCGTTTTATTTGGTTTGGTTTGGTTTGAAATATTAATTTGGCCGGTTTGGTTTGAAAATTTTTCAAACCGTATTATTTGGTTTGGTCCATACTTCAACCCTCAAACCGGCCAAACCGGACCGTGTACACCCCTAGTAGATTGTGGTCAAATTTGTTCCAAATCTAAAAGTTTCACCGATATTTTTGTTCAAATCCACTAGAAAATTTTATTTATCGTAATTTGTTATATAGCAGCTATTCTAGAAATTAGCCAACTTGAACATCATAAAAAGGCTTTGTTAATGTTTTAAAATTATTTGGTGCCTAGCCCTTGATTTTATATAATTTAAGAAAATCAAATTTTATATAATTTATATTTTTTAAATGTATACAGGGTTGTCGGATCAGATTGTAGGATGCTGCTCAGGCAGCGTGCCTTCGAAGAAGAGACGAGGATTTTCATACAAATTTGAAAGTAAGAAACAAGCAAATAGTGTAAAAGTGTGGTAGCGATAAGAGAATGGGAGATGAATTAATGCATGTGAGAGAAAGCTCTATATATATTTGAATGTAGAGTATGAGGAAACACCAATTTTGCCGACTTTTGAGGTTGAGCTATCATCATCTTTTGCTGCTGCAACTCACACAATGTTTTGCTTATTTTGCAGCATTTCTCTAGGACCATCAAATTTGGCAAGTAGAATTGATCCGTTTGTGTGGATGGCTCATAGGTATATTTCGTCAAACAGAAAATAAAAGGAAGAAGTTGGAACTCCAATATGTCCAATGAAGTATGTGATGAATTGGTACTGAAATCTCTTTTGTAGCAAAGTTGAATTGGGCCCATTTGCATACATATTCCTCATTATCTGTTTCATCATCTACTAGTACTTCATCTGCCTAGCTATGGTGTAGTTAGCAGGAGGTTCCCTTCAAAACATCGATGCGCGCAGGGCTCCGACGAGACACCGTTCATGATGGCCCTATGATGGAGTAAGCAGGGATAATGAGCTCTTCACTTGAACTATAATATAAATGTATGAGCTCTAAGATAGGAAGCCATTTTTTACTCCTAAGAATTTTGTGATTATTGAAGTTTTTGTTGGTCATGCCTAAGTATTTCAACTAAAATGCAGGATCTTTGATAAATTGACATCTCTCTTTATCTCTCTCTCTAATATTCAAGATTTCAACTTAGAACTATGCATCACTTTAAAATCGTTAAATAAATAAGAAATTGAATAAGACATGGATTGGGCTTGAAAAGCCTTCCCAAACTCACCAACGAGTTCTTCAATTTTGGACAAACCAATGGAAGGATTCTCTCATCAACCGACCCAAAAAAAAAAATTGAGAATAGATGTCGACTCCTCTCATTAAAATGTAAAATATTGCATGCAAATGTTACGGAATAAACAAATTTTAAGGAATGTTTGGTCGATGAATTTCAGAATTAAGAAATTGATTGATTTTGAAATTCATTCGTTTCATTGTAGGGTATGGAAATGATGGAATGAGAATGAATTCCCTCCAATATGTGTGTTTCATTCTCATACCCAAAATTAATTCTTTTTTTTTTTTCTTATTTCATAGAACTTTATAATAATTCTTATTTATTTACTTTATTATTTTTAAATCCTCCACTGTGGTCATATTAATTATAAATATTATAATAATTATATTACTATAAAATATTATTATAATATTTTAATTATCAAATATTGTTATAATGTTATTAATATTTTATATATATATATAATAATTTTTTTAAAAATATATCTTATTAATATATTTTATTAACATATATTATTATTAAAACATTATTAATGTCTAATACTCCATATTATAAATTATGAATACATTTTGATATTATTATATTAAAACACTTTTAATTTAAGTTATAATAATATAAAAAATTATGTTGATGCATTCCAAGTCTTATAAACTTAATAATCCAAATATTAAAATCAAAAACAATTCCAAACCCAACTTATAAATCAAATAAGTTTATAAGTTTATTGAAATGATTAAAACTCATATCCATTCCCTATGTTTTTAAATACATATTCATAAGAATTCCTGACAGCTAAACCAAATATGTAATAGTTATGGATTATCTTCGTAAAAAAATGTTATGGCTAGGGGTGATTTTCCAAAATTTCTTATTTTCGGCTATTTTGTAATAATTAACTATCTTTAATTTAAACTACTAGTCAATTCGATATAATCTGATTTAAAATTTTTTAAATCAAATGCATCTCTTGATCGGCCAAAGATCAAACAAATTAATTTAATTTTACTGATTTAGATGGTTTCAGCCAAACCATTCTCAATCCTAATTGAGAAATTTATATGAAATTAATATTAAACCGAAAATACGAAAAATTAAAGGAAAAAAAAATCACATAAACCTAAAATGTGTATTCCGATCTTAATGCACTCAATGTAAAACGCATTCCGGCATTAATGCACAATTATATCTCACAAAACACATATCTTATAAGAGACTCACTCATTAAAGATTGTTGTAGTAAAACAACAATCAATTAAATTATACATGCATGTCGCAAGTGTTTTATATGTTAATACCCCAAGAGCTTATCAAGGCACACGCAGGCTTTAAATTGGCGTGGGATTTGACCACATTTCTATAAGATCGACCTCTTATGAGTCTTATCATTAAAATAGAACAGTCATTATAATTTTATTTGATATATCTTGATTTGATACTCGTGTTCTAGTGTTTTTACCCCCAAACAAAAAGAATTTGCAGTCCACCACAAATTGACAGCAGCAGGTCAAGGGGTGTAAATGAACCAAACTGTTCGTGAGCTACTCGGATCTCAACTCGATAAAAGTTCGTTCGAGTTCATTTAGTAAAGCTCGTTTATTAAACGAACCAAACTTGAGCATCATAGTATTCGACTCGTAAGCTCATGAGCAGACTCGTTAGCTAAAATTGGTAAGAAATATAAAATAATTACTTCGATGAAAATAATATTTTCATGATTTAAGTGTAACAATAATGATAAATCTTTTTAATAATGAAACTTTTAAGAATTTGAGCATGAATATGATATTAATTTTGGAATAAATAACTTTTTTCTTCAAAATAATAATGAAAATTTAAAACAGATTCTAAATTTAGAAAGTTCGTTTAGGCTCTATTAAAGTTCGATAAAGTTCGTGAACATCAAAGTATTCAATAGAAAAGCTCGAAGCTCGACTCGAAACTAAACGAATCAAACTTGAGCACGACACTACTCGACTCGGTTCGATTACACCTCTAAGCAGGTGTATCATGTGCTCCCTCCCTCCTCCCCACTTTCTCTTCCAAATTGTGGAAAGTGGAAGCATCAATAATGAACATCAAGAATCATGCACCACTCCTTCTCCATCACTTCACTTACTGTGGGAAGCAATATCCCATACGTTTTAAGCTTAATTTAACTCACACAGCAAAATTTATCCAAGTATCATTCTAGTATCAAATCAGATCAAATGCTATTAAGTGATAATATGTTGTACATGAATAAATTTTCAGCTTTGATTCTTATAGATGGATGATCAGGGTTAAAAAAAATTTAATTGGCAATTATGCATGTTAAAAGGAGTGGTTATTCAGTTCAATAAAGTATAATATACTAACTAAACAAGAATAATATACTAATAATAAATCAAAATAAGATCTAACATATATTATATTAACTACCTAGTATAATCTATAAACTAATCAAACATAATATACTAACTAATCAAGCATGGATTAACATGTTAACACCAAAAACTATATATATAACTCATCTAAAATGAACTACGAACTATCATTTTAATATGTGTGATACTTCATTATAACACTTAATTATATTACTTCATTATGAACATGCATTATAATGAAGTATCTCACACGTTATAATGAAGTATAACTCACATGAGAATGAGGGTTCATAGTTCATTCTTGAAGATGAGTTCACAAATGAATACAATTCTCTCTATATATTTATTATTTGAAAATTTAGAAACTATCCCTAGGCTAAACATCATCTGTCCCATGTAGGAACGCCTCAAGTGAGTGTCCTACACTCCTACTCAATTATAGAAGGCCACAATAGCAATGGCAATGCAATAAACTCAATCAAATCATCTATCCAAGCTTCCTGAATGCAATTCATGGTCTTTGACACCTACTCCTCTGTTCTTGAGTCATTGTCTTCATCGCCTCCTCGTCTAAGTATTGTAAACTGATATTTGTCCTCCTATAAGGTTTATTCACTCTCTAACCTGCACTGCAAATAGACTGACAAGCAACCTATCTTTCCCCTCACAGTCTGCAGTAGATATGTATCTACAAACATCAGCCTTATACAAGCCTAAATGAATGTCATATTGTCATCCTTCAAGTTACTCCCACAACACTCCATTAGATCTAATTACTTGAAAGAATTAGCTAATTGATTTATTTCCTTTCGTAGTGAGGATTGATTTGATCTTCTTCTTAATGCTTATCATTTCGAAGATATGTCTGAACATCCATACCTCATTCTTTGCACATAATCAAACACAGTGGATAAAACAAGGAATCAGTCACAAATATGCAAACTTAAACATCAAAAACAGACACCACAAGAACTTCAAGAATATAACAGAAACAAAGGGTTGCAATAAAATAAGCACTAGATGATTTCCTCTTTCCTCATCTGTTTCACCTTTTGTAGGCATTGAAAACTACACTAAAATCAAACAAGTAACGCAGCCAAAATCAAGACAAACTCAAGCCATAGCATACATAATGATAAAACCACTAGTAGTTAATCCTAAAGTAGAAGTGATTTCTGCTTCCCATCACTATTTCAGCACACTGATCAGTGATACATACAACCAAGTAAGATAAACGATTCAGAGAGGCACAAAGGAACAAGAAGGGCACCTAATGATGCCATTCTCATTGCACAACGTACAACTCTTGAAGCCAGCTTTCTCACTGTAGCATTTATGGCTCCCGTCGCATTCTATGCACACCATGAAACCCTGCCCGCCGCACGCGTCGCACGTGTTGAGCTCGGCGGGCGGCAGCCTCTCGATGTACTTCTTCAGCTCGCCGCTCTCGTGGAGGCAGAGCACTTCCTCCGCCCCGCCGATGTATCTCCCGTCGATGAACACCCTCGGAAGCATCAATTTCGATTTCTCCGTGAGGCCGAGGATCCTCTGCAGCTCGTCGGTAAACCGCGCGTCCATCGACAGATCGCGTTCGTCGATCGGAACGCGGAATGCGCGCAGGATCGATCGGACGGACTTGCAGTCTTCGAATGTAGACCGCACCACCCGCAAGCTTGTGAAATAAACCACTACGGTTTTCTCCGCTCCGGGTATGCAGATTTCCGGTCGCGGATCTTCGTCTTCGTCTTCCTCCTCCTCCGCCGCCGCCGCCGCCGACGAGATGTGAGAAAGGCTGCGGATGAGGGGCTTGAGGCTGCGGGTGCGGTGGCAAATGGAGGGCTTTGCGGCGTAATCGAGAGTATCGCCGCCGCCGCCGCCGTCGCTGGAGAGAAGAATGTGGATGTCCTTGAAGGAGGAGCAGGCGAATTTGGGGTGCGGCGCGTCGTGGAACCGAACCCTTGAAATGGTTCGTCCAAGCCACATGGGTCTTCTGCCAACTCAATCAATCGATGCCGAAAAGATTGTTTCTTTCCTCGGATCAATGAATCAATCTAGTTAGCAATGCAGATTCTTCGGCAACCGAGATTTGTGGGGGGTGTAAGAAGGGGTTTTATGGTTTCTGCAGAGTTTTTTTTCTCAGAGATTTCTTCATAATTTCTTAAGATTTGGGATTTGAAGCATTTGAGGGGTTAGTTAAGGTAGTTGAAGAGGTGTGTTGTAAATTGCAATTGTATTAAGCTTGCTCTATAGTCTATATATAATATCACCAATTTCATTGCATCATTATTTATAATCCAATTTTGAAGATTTGTACAAGTCAACAAATACAATACAGTTACTTCTATGTTGATTGGAAGAAAAGAAAAAAAAAAAACAACTTGTCTTGCATCTGTATAGTTTTCAATGATTTGAATATTTATTTAAATATTCGAATAATTTAGTTTTAATTTTTTTTAAAAAAAAACATACATAATTTCGGATATAAGTAAACCTTTGTCGTTTCAATTTATATATTTTTATGTTCTTTCTTTTTTTTTAGATTTGAGTAACACGATGTAAATATGGATCAATATTTATTCTTGTACCATAAAAGTGCTTTAATAATTGTACTTCAAAGTCAAGTATTTTCTTCCTTTTTTATGTCCATCCTTTTTAATAGAGGAATTAGAGAATTTATCCAATACTTCTTACAAAGTTTTTTATTTTTTATTTTTTATACTTTTAAACTTATAATAAGATCCTGTAACAAATAATATAATATTATTTTACATCATAAATTCTTCAATAACAGTACTCCTTCCGTCCCATTGAAGTAGTTCCACTTTCCTTTTTTATTTGTCTCATAAAATAGTCCTATTTTTTTAAAATGAGAACCTTTTTCACACTCACCAATAAAATATTAATTTCACTATACACGACCCTTAATTTTAGTGAGTATTATTAATAAAACCTCATTATTAAAATCTCCACGGAATTATTAGTTTTCAAGATTCGTAGATTTTTAATGCTGAGAAAATAGAATGCGTGATTGTTGAATTGCTGTAGTGGGAAATTCAATTGCTGTTTCGATTATCCAGCGGGATGAGAAAGTACGACGATGGATTCGGCGACGGCGACGGAGGTAAGCAAATTAAAGCTGAGTGTGAAGTTCGGCGGCGGAGCTATACCTATAGAAATTACCGCTGGCTCCACCATCAAAGAGGCCAAAAGCTCATATTCAAAGGTTATTTTTTCTTCTAAATTTGTTTCATTTTTTGCTGCGATGGATTTTGTATTTTGTTCAACTTGGTTAGGGTTTCGTGTATCTGAGATTTCTGAATATTTTGAAGTTGTGCAACAGATAAGAGGAAAAAAGAAGGGAAGATGTTGCCAACATGAACCGATTCGAACAGTGTGAACGCTCTGGGGTCGTAGCATTGTCTGAATTTGGTCTGACGGTACGCGATACTCTCACATGGAGCAACCTTCGTTTCAATTGTTTTTTGACATTTATCTCAAATAAATGCTTGACACAGCTACACTAGCTGCATACATCTACATATATAGAAATTGGGCATATATGTATCCATGAACCAGATTTATGAAGAATGATAGATGATCTTATGTTCGAGTTTTCTTCTATTTTGGGGTTGAGTGACAGAAACAGAAGATCAGTGTTTAACCCTTTTACAAAAATTAAAGATAATAGAGCATCTTCATGGAGTTGTCAAAACCACTGAGCTTCTGAACCGAATACCCTCACTTTGTGATGGGCAATCCATGTGATCGAGGACTAATGGCCATTGTATTAAGATGACCTTCGCGTTGTCTCGTGGCATAATAACATAGATAAGTGGATAACTTATTAATATGGAATATCACAGTGATATGAACACTCCTGCTACTACAACTAAGACATTTGTCCCCACGGACCACACTGTCTAAGGTAATAATTAAAAGAGTACAGCAAGATGTTGAAATGACTCTATGTACTCACTTGTTTGGCTGCTATCCATTATTTAGTTACTACTTCATGTCTCGTGGACTCGAGTATTTGTCGTCAGCTTTTGACTTGTATCGCTTTGAGATTCAAGCTTGGGACAGATCTCATATTATTTGATTTCATAGTCAAATTTATTTTTGAGACTTTTGAAAGAAACTCTGATAGAACAAGGATGAGGTTAGGAAATATGGTCTTTGATTTCTATTGATTGGTTGTAGCTAATCTACTAGAAAATGGTATCAATCACACAATTTATTTGTTGTTTCTTATATGTCATGTAATAAAGATAAAGATACTAGGGGACATACATCTGCTCACATGACCACATCTAATCAACTTTCTTGGCATCAATTTATTTTCATTCTCCTGTGTTATCTATAACCTGACTATATCCTTCTTAATTGGAGAATGTCCTGCAAAATAAAATAACTACATTTCTGTTCAGAAATTCTCAACATTTATGCAATAGAAATAATCTCTTGATTTTATTGGGCAGAGGATAAAAAAATTCTTTGTACTTTCAAAATTCTTTTCCATGTGCATCATATAACTCAAGTGGAAGAAACAGCATTTACCCCTCACTTTGAATGCCAATATGGTATATGATGAGTTTGCTGAATGTTCTGACTTTGAAGAGTTCAGGTTCTTGTGTATATTCAATTACACTTAAGTTTTGCTTTAAGTTTTTTTGTTTCCGAAGTAAAACTTCTTATGTATACGTATAAATTTGGTGCTAAGGATTGTTGATCTTGATTCATATTGCCTGGAAAAGGAAGTGGGATTATACATTGATGTGAAGGCTGATGAGAAGTCCTTTTATCTTTCATTTTTTAATCCATAGAAGCAAAGATGTTGCAGTGAAAACTTGTGACCATTAAAGATACGATTTGATGTGTGGATACTAAATAATAGTTTGATCCCCTTGCATTAGGATTTCAATCTAGGATATGGAAAATGGACACCAAATATTATGGGCGGCAATTCGTGCGGATCGGATCTTTATCGTGCCGATCCATTAATCCCTAATCCATATCAAATCCATTAAGGGAAAGCTTGAACCATTTCCGAATCTAATCCGTCAAGCTCAAGCACGAAGACGATAATAATTTAATAAAAATTTGATCAATTGGCACGATGAAAAATTCGATAAACACAACAAAATCCAATATTAGAAGATACGAAGGTGCAAAATACTAATGCATTTCATCATGTATTTTACAGATTACATAGAACATATAATGTCTTTGGTGAAAATCTTGGAGGGGATATCTTGTCCAAAGAGCTGTAACTTTCATTTCCTATGTTCTGTCCAATAAAAATATTAGCGTGCATTTGCATGAAGTATTAACTAGACGTTCGTCTTTCATGTCAGCCAACAGAAACTCAAGCTTTATGCCTTTGTCATTGATAAAAATACTGGTGAGTTTTCTATGTTCCTTCAGATTTCTGATTATTTTATATTTTTAATATTTTGATATGGTAGTTTCTATTGGAGAATGTTCATACTTCATATACCTGAAGTTGGTGAGGGTTAAGTAAATCATTCTGTTTTCACGCTTATATGTTGCATATGCAAGATTATTCCTGAGGAAGCTTGGACCTGAGGACTATTGGCTAGAGTCAGTGGCGGATCCGAAAAATGTCGTAAGGGGGGCTGAATTTTTTTTTTGGCCTCCACCTTAACTTCAATCCTTTTATATCATATTTTCATCAATTTTTTCATCTTTACGAGGGGCTATACCATAAAATGTCGGATCACGATACTATAAAAACGAAAAAAATTCGGACTAGCCCCCCCTAGCCCTCATGTAGATCCGCCACTGGCTAGAGTGCTTGACATAAGCCACAACTCTTTACTTGAGGTTCCAGCTGCAGTTGGCCTCTTTAGTGTCATTCAGGTCTATTGAACTCTGTTTGCTTTAGCTGCAAAAAATAACTCACAGATTGGCTTAATTCTCTTTTATAATTCTTCTGTAGAAATTGCTTCTTAATGGCAATCTTTAATGGATAATGAATTAACATATTTGAGGTATGTCAACGTTCTATCATTCAAAACCAAAATAAGTATGCCCATTCTTTTTTTTTTTTTTAATGTTTGTAACTGACTGTTTTTGTCTATAGGTTCCTGACCATTCTGTGAATTTCTTTATTTGATCTTAAAAGTCTTGCATGATAAAATATTCTTGTTTTTATTCAATTCTTTGTGAAATTTACGACTCACAAACTTGAATTTTAAAAATTAGGCTTTTTCTTTCTTGTATGATCTTGCATGATTATAAAAGTCTTGCATTTTTGGTAGATATTTTGTCGAACCACGCAACTCTCTTTGTCGCCTCATTTTGTTAGTTTTTTTCTCACATAAATCACAAATACAATCTTTGCATGCATTATCGTTCAAAAAAAAAAATGAGATTCAAATCATAAATCGAATACTTTGTAAGGAAGAATATAAAAATAATGGAATACATATATGCTTGAAGCTTCACATTTTAATGCAAAATTAACACACCAATTATAATTGCATTGTGTGATGCATTATATTTCATTTTTTCCTTATTACATAGAAGAACTTTTGTTTTACAAATTCTCTACACTTAATTACTTTATTTTTTTGTGAGGTTTTATGAAACTTTTTTATCCACATGATACGAGATTCTTATTTTTTTTATGGAGCTATATATGAATAAGTAATTTTAACCATCTTTGTGCTTTAATAACATGTTTTTACATATTACATTAAGTTCATTAAAAGTGATACATATATAATTACCAATATATAAATATGAATTTATTAATTTGTTATTTTTTGTGATTAATACCGTTAATCAATTGTGGTAATAAATGACATCATGGAAATCACATTATAAACATGATAATAATTTGAGGATGGCTATAGAATGTTTTCACTTAATAAAGTTAATTTAATTAATTTAAAATAACCAATTAAAAATATCAATTAAAGAAAAAAATATAATTATATAAATTAAGAAAAAAATAATTACGACATCCAACTCAAGAATATCAATCAAGTTGGGTACAAGATTTTATATATTTAAGGAAATAATATTTTAATAATTATCAACTTATACCTATCAATTATATGATTAAGGAAACAAATAAATTGAAATATTAAGAAAATAAATAAGAAATTTAAAAATTAAAAAGTGGTCTTAAACATGATATCAAATCGGACATATAATTAAATCGCATTTACTAATTAAGAAAATCTATTAATAAATTTTAAAAATAAGATAATTTATAAATGAATATGAAATAAAATTGTTATATAGTCGTGAATGTAAAATAAAATATTGAGGACCACATAAAAGTAAATGATACTAAGTGAAGAGAATTACGAAATGGATGAAACGAATGCATAACAATTGAAACTTAAGTGTTGATGTTACAGTATTCAACAAGAAATATGAATTTCATAATAAGGACTTCAAATATTTAATTGGGATAACATGTGGGTTTCATGCTAAATTGACATAATGACTAAATCATATAAATAATTGATGGAAAACTGGATATTTTCATGGAATTTTATCTCAACAAATTTTGGTCACGTAATTCTATTTGATATTTTAGTTTTGTCAGTTGATTTCAACCCGAATAATTAACAGAGTTAAATTTTTGTTGGTTGGTTCGTTTTATTCTACATGTTGTTAACATAGCCTCCACGTAGATATATGTTTGATTTTTCTTATTTTTTCAGCTAATTAAATTACCCCATTTTTTTCTTAAATCTTCCTAACTCATTCACATTGATGACGGGCTAACCCAACGGACGACCGTCGGCCAGCCATTCTGCGTGACGACCCTAAATTTGGATTTTCTGCGCCGGAATTGCAGTATAGCGCGAACAGAAATCGCAAAAAAAATGAGGACTTCAGATCTTTTTGCCCCCACTTTGGTCAGAGTTGCGCTAATAGGGTCAAGTATCTTATGTAATCTCGCATGCCTTGCTCCATGGATGAAGGACTTCCATTTTGGTCCAGTAAAAGCTCAAACGGATACCTTTAATTCTTTCAATGCATCCGCGCCCTGCAGATTCCAGTTGATAGTTTTGTCCTCTCCGATCAATGAAGATGCCAAAATTTGCCCCTATTGTTGAGTTGTTGCGATTAGAAGTATGAGAAATTGAAGCAGCAACATCCATGGGTCACAACTAGAGAGTCCGACGAGAATTATTGGGTGACGGCTGATGGCAACACAAGTTCTCGATTGTTTGAATATGACACTAGGAATTCAAAAAAAATGGTGGGATTTTTTTATTTTAGATTACTACAAAATAAAAATAAATAAATATTTATGTGGACGACACATATACAACCACGTGGATGAATCAACAACATTTATTTGGATAGAATTTGGAAAAGATAAAACTTAAAAGTATGAGATAAAATACTCAATTTTTTATATATTAGTTCATGTTGTATATATCATCATACAAATTTATGATTACACAATGAAAAATGAATATCATTTTGATATAAATAAATTATAAAAATTATATTGTTTAAATAAAAATAATTAAACTTCCCACACATCGCGTGGGTGCAATACTAGTTAGAATTAATAAAATTACATCATTTATTGACTATTAAATTACATAGATAAGTATAAATCCATTTTAAAAACAAATGTGAGTCAGTAATGTAGAAGTTTTTGCCTTAAATATAATAATCATTGTTTTTAATAAAAACACATTTATTTGAATTCACACACAAAAATGTCAACGAGATCTCCTATTCACAAACAAAGCACTTTCACATTCGTTTAAACTTTCACTGCGCCGTGATAGGGTGGATCCAGAAATCTTTCGTTGAAATTACAAATAAAAAAAAAATACGAAGTTGAATAAAACAGATGAATTTTCACAGATGATATTCATTTTCAACTCTCTTGTAGACATTTTTTTCTTATTTTCAGCCCATTTTTCTTATTTTCGAGGGGCTATTTCATGAAAAAAAAAACCCACCCTACTATAACACATATTTTTTTTGTAGGGGTCTCCGGGCCCCCTCCAGCCTCTATTTAGATCCACATGAGGCTTCGATCCGTCAATGCACCTTGATCAACGAACATACGATGGTCATTGTTATATAATAATAGTGTGAAAGTCAAATATTTCTTAGGAAATACCCTTGAATGATTATTTTATTTTTTTAATTGATGTAGATAGCAATAGGAGTTTAAGCCACAGTAAATTATTACTAGAAAGCAAAAGAAACTTGATTTGTAATTTTGACTAAAATTGCAAGCTTGTCTATATAAACAAAACTAAAAGTATAATATGGAAGTATTAGTCCCATTAATTCATATATTTAGTTAATTAATTATGAAGTGAACAATTTCACATATATGATAATATAATAACTGTAGTACAACATGCTATCTACTTTTTATCTTTTGTTATATATTTTAGAAAAAAAATTATTTTTTCCAAATCAAATTATTTTTTAGTAATTATTAAAACTTGATATTATATGATTTTAAATAGGGATGTCAATTTAGTCCGAAATCCGCAAGTTGGCCCAATTAACCCGAACTAAAATGCGGGTTAGAGTCGAAATATTTTTGGGCCGAAATTTTTTTTGTCCAAATAGCCCGGGACTGAATAACCTGGCCTTATAGGGTTGAGCCCGAAACCCGACGGGTTGACCCAATTAACCCGATTATTTTTTAATAAATATATTAATTAAGTATTAAATTGTATAATTATATTTAGTTCAAATAGTATTTAATAAGTTTATTTATTTATGAAGTTAAAAATATTTAAATATTGATAGCATAAAAAATAATATGTTTTTGGAGAATTGTCGATCCAAGACCCAAAAGATAGTTAAATTGTCAATCCATGACCCGAAAGATGATTTGTCAATCCAGGACCCGAAAGATCAAACAATTCTCAATCCAGGACCTAATATTGAGGTCCTGGATTGAGAATTGTATGATCTTTCGGGTCCTGGATTGAGAATTTTTGTGATCTTTCAGGTCCTGAATTGACAATTAATCTTTCGGGTCCTGAATTGACAATTAAACTATCTTTCGGGTCCTGAATCGATAAAACTCCTATGTTTTTAATAGTTAAATTTATCATTATTTAAAAATTTGAGATGTGTTATGTATATTAAATAAGAATACATTTCAAGTGACAACATTTAACCCAAAACAATTGTGTTATAATTATTAAATAATCAAAATTAAAAAAACTTCCAAAATTTAAAAAACATATTCTAATAATCAAAATTGTAAAAACTTTCACAAGAAACCTATACGGCTTTCTCCATAGGAGAGCAGCCATGATGTCAAGACGCTCTGCTTCTACAATTTCTACTCTTTTTTCCTACAAATCTACAATTTCTACTCTTTTTCCCTGCAAATCAACTATTTCTGTTGTTGCTTTGCCGTATGGCTGCTCATCTTTTCAAT
This sequence comes from Plectranthus barbatus, assembly GCA_026898455.1. Taxonomy (NCBI): domain Eukaryota; kingdom Viridiplantae; phylum Streptophyta; class Magnoliopsida; order Lamiales; family Lamiaceae; genus Plectranthus; species Plectranthus barbatus. Next base: position 16,105 of record JAPKLW010004350.1, read on the forward strand.
CCGGCTTCATTTCTCAACGAAATCGACTGTTTTCTGCCAAACCCAGAATCGATTTTGGATGCATACGTCATCCCGACGACGCAATTGCTCTATTTCATGATATGGTAAGAATGCACCCACGCCCTTCTGTTGTTGATTTCACAAAACTGTTGAATGCTGTTGTCAAGATCAAACAATACTCTCTTGCCCTTCATCTGTTTGATAAAATGCTTCACAGAGATGCTCCTATAGATCACTACACCTTAGCTATTGTGATTGATTGCTTTAGTCATGTGAAACGTGTGGATTTCGGGTTTGCAATCCTTGGCAGTCATTTCAAGCGCGGATACGCACCGGATGTGGTAACCTTCAACAGCCTCATCAAAGGACTTTTCTTGGTTGGAAAAGTCTCTGAAGCAGGAAAGCTCTACAACAAGTTGTTGAGAGAGAAACTATGTGAGCCCACTGAAATTACTTATCTTGTTGTGATAAATGGACTATGCAAAGCTGAACATACTCTTAGAGCCTTTGACTTGCTCAAATTATTAGAAAAAGAATGTGGCAAGCTCAATGTCAGTGCTTACAACGTGGTAATAGATAGTTTGTGTAAGGATGGAATGGTCGATGATGCTCTCCAACTCTTCTCCTCTTTGGTGGGTAAGGGCATATTTGCCGATGTTGCAACATATAATTCAATGATTCATGGCCTATGCAAATTCAGTAGATGGAAAGAGGTGGAAGACTTGTTGAAGAAAATGGTGGCTCTTAACATTTCTCCTAATGTGATTACTTATAACATCTTAGTGGATGCTCATTGCAAAGAAGGAAGGGCTGAACAAGGGGTGCATATCCTCGATGTGATGAAGGAGATAAAAGTTCATCCCAATATGATCACTTACGGTGCATTGATTGATGGATATTGCTTGCGAGGTGAAATGGAGGAAGCCATAAGAATTTGGAATTTAGCAGTGGATTGTGGTCTCAAACCTACTATCATAAATTATAATAGCTTGATAAATGGTTACTGCAAGAAAGGATGCATTGATAAAGCTTGGCGTGTTTTTCTTGAGATTCCTGCCAAAGGGTTAGAGAGAAATGTGGTTTCGTATAACACAATGTTGCATGGCTTGTTTTATGGTGGCAGATGTGAAGACGGCTTAAAGTTTTTCAGTAAGATGCGAGATCGAGATATTTCTCCCAACATAATTACTTACAACATCTTGTTGGAGGGCTTGTGTAGTGCTCATCGTATTGGCGAAGCGTATTCGGTCTTGCATATGATGGAAGATAAAGGTGTTTATCCTGACATAGTTACCTATAATATTCTGATTGACGGTTTGTGCAAAAATAAACAAATTGAGGCAGCAAAGGATGTTTTTAACAAGGAACTCCCATCCAAGTGTTTGCAGCCGAATGTCAAAACATTTAACAGCTTAATTGGTGCAGTTTCCCAAGAAGGGGAGATAGAAGAGGCTAAGGATTTGATGATGCAAATGGTGAACATGGGTTGCTTGCCTGATAGTGTGACATACAATGTTTTTATTCAGGGTCTTCTGAAAAGTAACCAAATTCAAGATTTAGTTCCAATTCTGTACGAGATGGACACAAGGGGATTCATGTTGGAAGCCTCTACTTTTTTGTTGTTGATTCATCATCTGCAAGCTGAAGGTGGTGATGGTTTACTGCTTGATATTGTTAAGAAACTTGTTCCAAAGGATCTCTGATCTCTATGTCGGCGTCGTTGCCAGACTCTGTGTAGAAATTTCATAGCAGATAATTAAGTGTACGAAAATATGAGTGAATGTATTTTATTTCATATTATTCACCTGAATGCAAAGGATAGCATGTACAATTACATATCTAACTAAAAGCTGTTAAATTTGTTACTTGCGTAGCATTGCTTCACTCAGGTTAAATCCCTTCTTTCTCCCGAACATTAGCTGACTAATCACCGGGGGGCGATGGTTAGGGTCCGCACTACATAGAGACCCATGGGGTCGGCCACCCCATGTGCTTAATTCTTATTTTTTTTAGTTCCATTTAAAAAAAAATTATAAAGCACGATCCCACGAAATGTAATCGAGCACCATGTATCTTAAATCTTGCCATGGTTCATCGATGACAAAAACAATGTATAGAGTTACAAGTACTTTTAAAATTGTTTCCAAGACAAATAGCCGCAGAATAATTAATACTGTTTAATATTAGAAATTACCTTTTGAAATCAGAATTCATAAAAGTACATCATTTACTTAAATATCTGATTAAATATATAGATAAGTTTAAATCCGTTTAAAAAAAATGTGAGTCAGTAATGTAGAAGTTTTTGCCTTATATATATGATAATCATTGTTTTTAATACAAACATATTAATTTAAATTCACATACAAAATTGTCATCGGGTAAGCTTAGATTCATGATCTCTTATTCGCAAACAAAGCACTTTCACATTTATTTAAACTCACCATTACGCTGTGACAGGATGGATCCAGAATCTTTCATGGGGGGCTCCAATGAAATTTTAAATAATAAAAAAAATGGAAAGTTGAGTAAAACATATGAATTTTCACGGATAATCTTCATTTTCAACTCCCTCGTACACTTTTTCCCTTATTTTCAACTAATTTTTCTTCTTCGCGAGGGGCTATCTTATTAAAAAAAAACCACCCTACTATTAAAACTAAGATAAATCTTGATTAGAGGGGTCTCCAGCCCCCTCCAGCCTTTGTTTAGATCCACCAGAGGCTTAGATCCACCAATGCACCTCGATCCACGAACATACGGTGATCATTGTTATATATAGGAAGTAGTTCAAATATAAAATAAACTTATATAATAATTAGTGTAAAAGACGAATGTTTCTAAGGAAATACCCTTGAAAGATTATTTTATTTATTTTTATTGATGTAAATAACAATAGGAGTTTAAGCCACACTAAATTATTATTAGAAGTTAAAAGGAGCTTTAATACGTCCAATTACCAGCCTTAGCTCATCTTTGATCAAACCATTGTTCTACAATATTTATATAAGCTTCAATCATCCGATAGATTGGCAAACGTCGAGCATCCAGTAATCTTACATTGAACACCTCAGTTGCATTTGAGGTCCGGAAACTATACCGACAGACTGGACAATTTGATTTCGCCCACTTTTCCGGACCTACGTCGATTAACTTGTTGTAGGCTGTGAGATTGGATTCTTTTATTTGATCCATAGCCTGCTTATAAATGGCGGAACAATAGGCATACACAACACAATGGTATAGCGTGACAATGTTCGACCGAAAACTTGTCAATTAATTTTGAAGATAATAAAAATAAAGTTCGTGTGCGGTACCTGGATATACTATGCTCATAGCATTCGCAATGTTGATGTGTAGGTTATAGACGATCAATAATTGATCATTGCATCCAAAAGCCATCCGGAGTCGAGTCATAAACCAGATCTAAGACTCGTCATTCTATGGGGCCAACACCAATCGCAAGTGGGAAGACCTTGTCGACTTTAGTAACAACAATAAATAAAACTTCAGGTGCGTTACATCAACAACAATAACTTGTCTTAATGAATGCTCAAAAGCAATCCGGGAAACACCTAGAGCCACGAAATAGTATCGAAATCGTCCATCAGATGCAATATCAAGATCTTTCATCGTCGCGGCATTGTAGCGCTCAAGCACCTCGAGGTACTTCGGGAGCATGTTGATTGAATCTTCTACACCACCATATAACATCGAAATGGTAACGTTCTAAGATTTGAGTGAAACATAGTAACTCATATGTATGCCAAAACTTCGTTGCAGTTCAGCCATAATCTCCCGCAGTTTGATTATTGACCCTTGTCGACACATCTTTCTTGCAAAATAAGCAGCGACGGCTTTTGAACGAACATTCCTTGATCCAACTCCAGCAAGATTCAATCTATAATTATGATTTGGGATGAACTTGCGTACAACCCAACACTTAGCTTTGCAAGTGGCACGTATAACAAATGTACAACTCTCTTCTCGTTTGTACTTGAACTCAACACTAGTACTATCAGACCTGGTCACTTTAAATTATTGTCTCTGCTCCATATGCCACAACCCAACAACAATGAATAGTTAATATCTACTCCAAAACATGGCACCCAGTGTCAACTCCTCATCGAGTATGGCTGCAACATCTCGTAAGATGGGTGAATCAGATGTTTCCAATGTAATCATTGGAAGTAACCATTTTTTAGTTGAATTTCCAAGCATTCTAGTAGAGGATGAGTCTGCACTAGATTCGAAATAAAAGCGCTCATACCGCCGACTGATTGCACCCATGCAGAAAATTCTGCAACCGTACAGTGCTTCAATGAATTATTGAAATCTTCATCCTCCAACTCAGACGAGTCTTCGTCAATATCAGCCTCCTCGACATCATCATCAGACTCCACCACACCACCTCCCTTATTTAAGTCAAAAATACGTGAACTACCACTTGCACTTTCATAAGGTTGATAAAAAACGTCGAAGAATCAAACCTTTGAAGGCCTTCCGAACATGGACTAAAATTAACATGTGGCGGTGGATTCAATGAAGATATAAACGGTCTGTAAGGAGATGGCTCCCGCTGAGAACTCCTACCATCGATGTTGATTATATTATTGAAAATAACATAAATATTGGGCTCCGAATAAAGACTGCAAAGTCGCTGCAAATCAACATCTGTCGCCAATAATGATCTTACAATTCTCCCACTTCGACTTTGGGATGCATAATACATATTATACTCACCTTGAATATTTTCTGCATTGAGAATCAACTGGATGTTGCTTCTTAATGCATGTATGGAGATATTGGTTGTTGGTAAGTAAACTAACATTTCTTGTCCACCAATGCAATTGAACGATTATCCAATTGCCCATTATAGAGAACAAATACAGAGCACCAATTCTCCATTTCAAAAAAAGACAAGAACTAAGATATAGGGAATATGAGGAAGATGAAGAGTCAGAGGAACGAAGATATAGTGAATGTGTATTCTACTTTGCATATTAATTCGATTTTATAAAGTAACCAATCTCAATTATTTTCACGACTTGATTGAATTGATACATACAACATACCAAAAATCCAAGTTGTTAGCAAGTTGTAGCATGATCTTAAAAGTCTTGCATGATAAAATATTCTTGTTTTTATTCAATATCTTCGTAATGTACCGCATATGGCCTAGATAATGTAATTGATTTGTCTAGATAATGCACCGACAATGAGGTAACATGTAACATTTGGGAAGTGGTTAACATATGATTACAACTATATATATATATATATATATATATATATATATATATATTTATGGAGTAATATAAACAGTAAATCCATAATGGTTTCAAATACTTTACAGAAACCAATCAAACCAATGCCATCTATTTTTAAAAATTTTACATTAATTCAAACATACACCATACATGTCCTATGAAAGCTCGAACCTATGCTCTTGGTCATAGGTAGAGTGCTTTCACCGCTGCACCCCGCACAAGGGACAACGAATGCCATCTATAATAATTCTTAATGGAAAGAAAGAAGAAAAAGTAAGAATCTCAAGAAGTTGTTTCTTTGATGCGATTAACTACCCCATTTAAGAATCTGAAACTGCATCAGCTTTAATCCAGTCTCATATAGGTTTTTGCTTGGTTACATTGTGTGTTTACAAAGATATTTTGAGGACATGAAGTGGTTGTGGTTGTTTGATCTGCAATTAGTTATTGTTCATGTAGAACTCTGAATGTTTACAGCCTCCAGAACTAATCAAACTAAAAACAGTAATCACACACAAACAACAACAAGAGGTTTTGCGTAGTTCGATTGATCTTTGATAGAACCGAAAGATGGATCGTTTATTAGAATGATGAAATGACTCGATACAATTCTCCGAAGAGGCCCTGATCCTCTTTCGAGGCCCTCAGCTAGAAGCTGCCTAACTCTTAGAATATAGAATATGAATAGATCTTTATTGAACCAATGATGAACAATTACAACTAGACTTATCAGTAGCTTTTTAGTGCTCTCTACTGCCTTACTTGTTTATTTCTCTCTAACTACTTTTCAGCTCTCTACCCTGAAAAAGTAATACCTTTCTTGAAAGAAATGGAGAGAAGGGTTCTGAGCAGATGCCACTACTTTTTTTCATGCTAGTTGATTATTGGCATGGACAGGCTGAAGATGATTATCTTTTCAAATTGATGAAGTTTGTCTTGCCCAAAAAGGGACTCAGTAATTATTCATTTTTGTTGATATTAGTGTATGCTCTTCATTACTTCTAATTTTGATCAACAGGAAACAAGGAGGTGGATGTTAGTGTTGTTTGATTACCCAGTTTCTAGATGTTCAATACTTAATTATAATATTATATGTCATAATTTTCCAAAAATAACATAATCTTTTGTCCATTTCTTACAAACTTACCAAAATATAAAAAATCTTATTTTTCTCGATAAGTAATATCAGAATCGATTGTCTAAATTTACATATGTACGGAGAAGATTATAATGTGATTAATTTAAAATAAAGATTGAATAATGACTCCAAATTCTTATGGTTTGAATTTCAAATATGTTAGATTTGAATTCTAAAATACTTTCAATAATGTTGCCAACTTATGCTGAAAGTCTGAAGCTAGTAGTCAGTACACAGTTAAAATTATTGTGCGTCTTTATTGGCAAATGGATTTTGGGTTCATTTTGCACGTGTGTGATTGGTATTTTTTTTGTTATTATTTTTGGAATAGACAGATGAATATTGATTTTTGAGATTTTTTATCTCTCTATTATCTCTAGATGTTGCTTGAAAGTGCATGAGATATTTTTCTTATTTTTTAATATATTAAGTAGATTAAAGATTGGCATGGCATAAGGTAATGTTAAATGGATAATAGTATTAATATAGGCATGAGATTGTAATTTTTTTAAATTTGTTCCGTGCTTTAAAGCCATGGCACCAAATTATGTATACGAGTATAAGAGTGTATAAATAGTAATACGTGCGAATCAGACAAAATTAAATAAAATACTTCATCCATTAAACCCAAAATAATTATAGATAGATGATGTAATAAAAAATACATATAAATTCAGAAGATATAATTGCACCTCGCCGGCGGACTTATATATCAAATTGGGTACAATTTTTAACCCCAAACACTAATTTTAATTGTTACGTATATATAAATTTTTATATAATGTATTTCCCATTTAATTTTATTTATATATTGTATTCTCAATTATAATTTTTTGGATCCGTCAATGTTATTTGCACCTTACATGTGTCTAATAGATTATGATTCCAGGTTCTAATGTATTGCTAGGCAAAAGATTCAGTTTTATCTTAAATTATGTGCATTTTTTCAAAACTTAACTCAAATTATTCAAATATTTAAATAAATGCCCACATTATGTAAAAATATCCCAAACAATTTTTTTTCTCTAAATTTTTGGATTTATATGGTTAATATGATAGCTCATTGTGTAAGACAATGACTTTCGAAAATATAATAAATTTTCGGTTAATCATTAAAAAATAACTTGGAATATACTCCCTCCGTCCCAAGTAAATTGTCCACATTTCCTTTTTCATCTGTCCCACAATATTAGTCCACTTTCATAAAATAGCAAATTCTCTACACTCATCAATAAAATATTCATCTCACTAACTCCCACTATCACTCACAAGCATTGGTTATCGTGCCCGGTCAAATGTGGACAATTTGACCGGGACGGAGGGAGTACATAGTTTGACTAGATTATCGGAAATTCAAGTCATCAATTAAAAATTTTAAATTCATATGTTTAATATAATAACTCATTGTGTCTAGTTAGAACTTCCCATAATAGTATTGATCAGAAAAAGATAATTTATAATATATTAACATAGATTGCATATTTATTTAAATATTAGAAGAATTTGAGATTTAAAAAAAAAAAAAAAAAAAGTGCATAGTTTGAGATGGAATTGAACTTTTTGTATGTACTGCTATTAGAATTAGAATAGTCAAGATGCATATATTGAATCTTGTCTTTCTATTTAAACCTTGCATTTTTCTTTAAACTTCACAACAGCAAGAAAATCCGGCCAACTAGAAGTGGAAGCCACCGCCGTCGAAGCCCTGCAGCTCTCCAGCCATGATGGCATTATCATTCGCACCCATGAGAGTTCCTTCTGCTCTCACCTGCAGAGCAACGCTCGCGTCTCCACCCTCCTCTCCATCATCGCTCTCCTTTGACGCCGCCAGCATTAAACGCGCCGCCGAGTTAGCAGACAAATCTGCCGGCTTCACGGCGCCGCACCCGAATTTCGGCTGCATCATCGCCAACAATTCTGGTAATGGAGAAAGGGTTGTGGTCGGAGAAGGGTATTTGTACGCTCAGGGCACCGTGCCGGCGGAGCTGCAGGCTGTGGAGGCCGCCGGGGAACGCTCCCGTGGTGCCACTGCTTATCTCAACATGGAGCCCATTCACTGTGTTGGCGACCAGACCGCGGTCTCTGCTCTGGTTCAGGTAAACCGGTTTGCAATCAATTTTTAATTTTGAACACTGTGCTCTTGTTGAATCGCTTTTTATTGTATTTTTCTCGAAATCAGATGAGAATTTTGGGGGGAAAGAATTGATTTTCATTTTAAGATTTTGTGAATTGGATTTTGTTGGTGAATAGTCTACGTGGTTGTATATCAACTCACAAACAAGTTTGGTGCTTCTTCTATGAATGGGGATTTATGTTGTTGCCTAGTAGTGGAAAATAAAGAAATTCTGGTTATGAATTAGCTCACACATATTGCTTTTGGTCTTCCAAAAGAGATGAATAGATGCAGGGAATGACTTAAAGAACTGTAGCTAGACTTTAGCATGGTAAAACTGTTACCTTTATTTGAGAAGGGTCAGGTGAGCTGGGCAGTAATATCGATAGTTTCGAGTAATTTAAGTGTTGAAGGAGGCTGATGGAAACTATACTTGGTTCTGACCAAGTTATTTTTGGGTGATTAAAGTGTTAATGGAGGCTCTTTTACTTTCACTGTTTCAGTTAACCATGTTTTATGGTGTTTCCACCTAGATATCCTTCTAAAAACTGCATGTTTACGCATTTAGGCAGGAGTTACTAGAGTTGTCATTGGAATCAGACATCCTCTGCAGCATCTTCGGGGCAAGGCTATTCGTGCTTTGAGAAGTGAAGGATTGTTGGTTGAAGTTCTTGGTGAGGATCTCCAATGTAAATCTATTGAGGTAATACAGCTAGAATATGCTCTTTGTACATTCTCTTGGAGAATGATTAACTCTATTTATGCACTGATTATCTTAATGATGAGATGCTCGATTTTCATTCTTTGCCTCGATTATCCCATCTTCAGGATATTTGACTGAAACTTCTTTAGTTTGTCAAACTTTTCATTAAATGCATTGTTACTCATTTGTCATTTTGCCACTGCTTTGTAGGAAAGTTTGAAGTCATGTCTTCTTGTGAATGCTCCTTTAATATATAGAGCTTCTTATCGAGTTCCGTTCTCTGTTCTCAAATATGCAATGACCCTTGATGGTCAGTACAGGGTAGTTATTTTTGGCTTTGTTTAGTTATATGTTTAACTAATTATCTGAATTACCAGTGAGAAAAATAGCGATTTTCTCATTTGTGCTATTACGTAATTCATGTGTGCATGAGTGTAGGAAAAATTGCTGCTAGTAGTGGGCATGCATCATGGATAAGCAGCAGAAAGTCAAGAACAAGAGTGTTTGAATTGCGGGGCAGGAGTGATGCTGTTATTGTTGGAGGAAACACTGTACGCCGAGATAGTATGAGCCACAAATGGGTGTTTGCTCTTTTATGGATTAGATATCTGCACTAGTCTAATCCTATTCTATCTGCACTTTGAAATGCAGATCCTCTACTTACGGCAAGACATGGTGGAGGGCATTTACCCCAACGGATTGTAATGTCAAAATCTCTCGATCTTCCTGAGGTAGCGAACTTGTGGGATGTCACTGAAGTTTCCACCATTGTTGCAACACAGAGAGGTGCAAAAAGATGTTTTCAGAAATTCCTTGCCTCAAAGGGTGTTGAAGTGGTAGAGTTCGAGATTTTAAACCCCAAAGTTGTTATGGAATACTTGTACAGTCGCGGGTGTCTTTCGGTTTTGTGGGAGTGCGGAGGTACATTAGCCGCATCTGCTATTTCTTCGGGTATCATACACAAGGTATGTGTGGGTAGATCAATTGATTTTTACGTTGTTATAATGTTCTACGATAGAATACTCGAGAGATTATTCATTGTCAACTCGAACATCTACGTATGCTGCAGGTACATGCATTTGTTGCCCCAAAAATTATTGGTGGGAAAAATGCACCATCCCCTGTAGGAGAACTTGGGATGGTAGAGATGTCTCAAGCACTGGAATTAATCGATGTAAACTACGAGCAGGTGAAATGTAATTTCGATATTCTCATTTTCGTGATCAAATTGTTGATGCTCCGTTCATGGGACTGAGGTTGTTCGGATCCAATCAATCGCAGGTTGGTCCAGACATGCTTGTGAGTGGATTGCTGCAGCCGGTTCCTGACTTGACGCCAGTGATTCCATCAATAGACGAAACTTCAGCCATTGATCCTTCGGTTTCCCCATACGAATCAAACATCATTTTCTTCTACAAAACATGGGATCCTTGTGGTGCATTTTCGAACTTCTCTTTGCATCCGATTCAAATGCCTGATGAAAATGGAGATTATCATAGGTGGTCTACTGTGGAGCACTATTACCAGGTTCATTTGTGACCATCTCCTCTGCTATAGATTTTGCTATTTTTTTTATCATATCATATGTTTCTCAACTTTCTTCATATTGTAGGCTCATAAATTTGTTGGAGTAGAAGACCCTATTGCTAAAGCATGCCTGATGGAGATCAAGAACGCTAAAAGCCCCGAGGAAGCAGCTCGTGTAGGGAGACGAACACAGAGGCAGCGCCCGGACTTGGTATTCCTTTCACTTAATGAGTTTATTACGTATTCATTATATTAGTCGAAAAATATGAATGCATAAAAGTAAACCGAGTATAGGCCGTAGCCTTACAGCAGCACAGGGGCACACCGCACACCCCAGAGAAATACAAATGATACATAGATTCTCCATCAAGATGACCAGTCTAACAATGATCCTAAGTATCAATCCTTATAAACCAAAATACAACTATAACAGAAAAATACGATAGTAGTCCTAAGTCCGAAGGTGGAGATGTCATCCTAACTAGGTCAGCACAACATCCCCCTTTGTCATACAGAAAATCAAACAACTAGAAACTAGCAAAGAGCAAAGACTATAGGGTATTCCAGTCAAGATGGGCAACTACCTCATTAATCGGGAACACTGAATATCCTTGACACCCTTAACAAATGCAGCGACATCAAAAGGAATTCCTTGAAAAACTTCATTATATGTTGTTTACTGGCTAGCTGTAGTACTTGTTGATACAATAAATCCCAGATTGAATCGGTGATCGATTTTATCTTCGTGTAATCCACCAGGTTCGGAGCGATTGGGAGTCTGTGAAGATCGATGTTATGTACAGAGCCTTGAAGTGCAAATTCTCTACATATCCTTACCTCACATCCATGCTGCTCTCCACTGCCGGGTCCGTTCTAGTCGAAGCCTCCCCGCACGACCTCTTCTGGGGAGGCGGTCGGGACGGGGAGGGCCTCAACTATCTCGGCCGGCTGCTCATGCAGCTGAGGTCCGAGTTTCTGGCTGATCCTGCATCCACTGCAGCAAACAAGAAAATTGAAAAGCAGAATTTGCTTTGAAAAAAAAAAATAAATAAAATAAAAAACTGGCGTAGGCCTTGTTTTCAGTGTAACATTATCATTCAACTAATCATAGATAAAGCGTTTAATTACTGTCGTATCCCTTTATCTTATCATATATGATGCAAAGCAATTAGCACTGTAGCAAAAATTAAGGAAATCCTTCCAATTTCGCATTTGGGGAAAACCATGCAGCAGATAATATAATTGTAGGCAAGACTGCATCAAGCTTTAAAAAACGTGCAGCATACTGCATGGTAGAGTTGTTATTGTCCAAGTCAGACCACGTAAGACAAAGAAGATTTTGTGATTGTTATTATCTTTCTCAACTTTATACCTCACATGAAATTCAAATTCCAAATTTTAAAATTTAAGCTCCAATTG
>JAPKLW010004351.1:0-26958 GCA_026898455.1 Plectranthus barbatus
TTAATTCCTTGGTCGGGCAATTAAAACCTAAATTACTAATTAGTGATCTATCTCCTCTCGGTCTCAAAATACACCAATTAATCAATTTCATAAAGATCTAGATTTTCCTACAATTGAAATCTTCTTGGTCCGACAGATAATCAAAAGTATTAAACTCTCACTTCCTATTATCAATTTTCACCTCTTGGTCCTTCAATTAATAACAAAAACCTATTCCAATTTTCATCTCTCGATCCTTCAACTGAAAATAGATTTGAAATAAAATCAAAGAGTTTAAACCAATACAAGGGTTTGAATAAATAAATCTAAACAAGCATCACAGATGGAGAAACCCTAGAACCTGTTTAGGGTTCTAGCCTAACATATTAAAGATAAACATTGCAGGGAAAAATAAAGATTGCATTAAAAAGTAAAGGTTCAACGAAAAGTAAAGAGGAATTCTAAAGAAAACAGAAAATAAAGATGATAAAAACTAAAAGAAAGTTTTCAAAACTAAAAAGGGCTCCTTTAATTCTGAGCTGTTGAAGAGTTTATATAGTAGTAGGGTTGAGGTCTTGGATGCATATCTTTAAAAGGTATGATTTATTGCTTCCAAATTGATGTATATCTTGTTCCCCAAGCAATTCTCGCCCAAAATATGTGAAAATCTCGCAAAATCTCGCCCAAAACAGTCTGTCTCGGCCGAGATGGCCCTTGCCACGGCCGAGATGGAGAATTCGGCCCGGCCGAGATGGCTTCATTTCGGTCGAAACAGAGACGTTTCCGCCACTTCCGACCCTTCTGCGCAGTCTCACGGTTTTGGCCATGACTTTTGCATCCGAACTCCGATTGATCCGATTCCAGTTGCATTGGAAAGCTAACTCAAAGATATTTCATATGCCATGCTTCATTAGCTCAGATTCCAACGGTGGAAGAAGTAGTGACTGTTTCTTTGAACATCTGTTGCTTTCGGTACGGGTTCTCCATTGGATTTGGCCTAAAACCTGCGAATTCTTACCATGGCAAGCATAACACCCTCTAATATATACTCATGCTCAGTTTATTCAAGAAAACAAACTAAAATGCATAAAAGAAAAGAAAAACAATGCGATAAGAGAGTAGAAAAACGAGCTTATCAAAGAACAGATGAAAAAGATACAGAAAATGATTCTGGAAGCAAAAACCGAAAAAGAAGAAAAAGCGAGCATGATGCAGCACCCTACTGAAAAAAGGATAAGAACATGTTTTGAATGCAAGTCACCTGATCACTTGAAGCATGATTGTCCAAAAGTAAGTCCTGAGGAAAGAGAACGTCTGCATCAAAGATTTGAAAGACGAGCAGTGCGAGCTGTAACAAAGGCGTTGCTAACACCGACAGAAGTTCCAGATATTCCTGACAATGAAGAGGAATATTACCCCACTGACGAGGAAGAAGAAGCCCTAATGGTCTTTATGGCAAAAATCGTTGAAGATGGCGAATCATCCGCTGATGCTGAGCAACCCTTTGAATCGGCCCTAGCAGTCGACAATCAGGAGGTAACACCTATAACGAATACTCCATGTTCAGCACACACATCTGAATCAGAGGATTCCTTCCTAGATTCTGAGGAAGATTATATTACTAAGCTTTCTTTAGAACTTTCTGAGGTATAAACCTTGAAAGATGCTATTGTGAAAGATAATTCTTCACTCAAACAAAAAGTCTTAAGTCTGACCAATGAAGTCGAAAGACTAAGGTCTGATAGTGAGGAACTATCAAGACTTAGAATTGAATCTTCTGAACTCCTTGAAAATTTAAAAAATCTTGAAAAAGAAAATATGTTTTTGAAAAACAAAGTCAATGAGAAGTGTGTCTGCGCAAATATGACTAGTCAGGATATTTTGAATAACCTGATAAGCCAACAGAGACATCACGGTGACCGATCTGGAATTGGGCATAGTTGCAATGAGAAAGATGAAACTTCGAGGCAAAAGGAAAATATCATCTTTGTTTCTGGAGGAAAAATACTTGATGATAGTAAAGAGAAGGATAAACTAGTTGCTGAATCCTCAAACGCTAAGCCGATCGCTCAGCAGAATATCAAACAATCTGCTGAACCCAAGCAGAGTGTCAAGCACTATGCTAGACCTCAGCAAAAGGTCAAGCAGAATGTAAGATTTCAGCAGAGGATCATAAAAGATGCTGAACTTCAGCAAAACTCACAATTGAGGTCTGCTAAGCGAAACTTTTCAGCAAACTCAAGGACAAAGGCTGAGCATCATGTTTCAAATGCCAGGAAGCGAAATCATGTCCTTTCTCGGGAAAGACACATTGAGGATCATTCAATGAAACCCCAATATTATCACTACACACCGCATAGGAGAAACACCTATGTGAGACCCGAGTCCAGATATGTATATCATCAAAGGACGATGAAGGGAAAGGAGCGCAACGCACAACCACATACATATGCACGTCAAAAAGTTGAGAAAGTTAGCAAAATATATCTCGAAGAAAAATCTTTGAAGATTATCAAAATGTGGGTTCCAAAAGGAACAATGACTCAAGCTAATCCTCCAGGACCCGACTTGAAACGGGGACCTAAATCAACTTAATTGTTCTTGTAGGATCAGGATTCAAGTGCGAAGACATCAGGTATGTCAAATGAGTGGATCCTAGACAGTGGTTGTTCTGCGCATATAACGGGAGACGAAGAATTATTTTCGGATATTCAAAAATCATATGGCCCATCTGTGGTGTTTGGAGACAACAGCAAAGGAAGAGTACTTGGCAGAGGATGCATAGAGCGGAACGGACTAAGAATTGTTAATGTTGCTCTCGTATCCAATCTCAAACACAACCTTCTAAGCATAAGTCAACTATGCGAAAACGGGTACACAGTATCTTTCATTCATTCGGGATGTTCTATAGCTGACAATGTAACAGGAGAAGTAAAGCTTCGAGGAATTTGGAAAGGTGGACTTTATGTGGTTGATTGGCAAAGTGGTCAACAACACTCATGCTTTCTAGCACTAAACAAAGAGGAAACCACTTGGTTATGGCATAAGAGGTTAAATCATTTAAATTTCAAAACCATCAACCATATTGCTAGAAATGAACTTGTCACAGGTTTACCTCAAAACATCACGTTTCGTAAGGAAGGCATCTGCAAGGCATGCCAACAAGGAAAGCAGACCAAAGCCTCATTTCATTCCAACCCAGAAAAGAACACCTCAAGCAGAATCCTAGAATTATTACATATGGATCTATTCGGACCAGTCACTCCACCCTCGGTAAGTAAAAAGATATATACTCTTGTGGTAGTTGATGATTATTCCAGGTACACATGGGTTCGCTTACTGAAAACCAAAGATGAGGTTAAGATTACTCTACCCGAGTTAATCCTCAAGGAGCAGAATAGTAAAGAAGTTACGGTGAAAAGGATTCAATCTGACAATGGAACAGAATTCTGCAACGGCATTCTCATGGATTTTTGCACAGAAGCCAGTATAAATCATGAGAGATCCATTGCTAGGACCCCACAGCAGAACGGTCTAGCAGAAAGGAGGAATCGAACCTTGAAAGAAGCAGTGCGATCTATGCTAGCCGATACCGACCTACCTGCTAAATTTTGGGGCGAAGCAGTGATGACTGCATGCTATACGCAGAACAGGAGCTCTATCAACGGTCGATTCAACAAAACTCCCTATGAAGTATATAACGGTCGTAAGCCTAATTTAGATTATTTACATGCTTTTGGTGCAACATGTTATATCCATAACAATGGAAAGTCAAAACTTAACACTTTTTTGCCTAAGTCGGATGAGGGTGTACTTCTCGGATACGGTCACCCCACTCACAAAGGTTATAGAGTGTTAAATAAGACTACCAGAATTGTGGAAATAACATGCAATGTTATTTTTTATGAATCTACTTTAGTGCGCAGAGCCATCAATGAGACAAAGGATGACAATCATGAGACTAATGATGTCAATGGTCAATCGATCTTGAATTATCTTGAACACTTACGATTTGATCCGACTAAGTCTATGAATGAATGTAATCCTGTTCAGACGAGTCCAGCGGACCAGGCCAGTGATGCTAACGATCATGCTGAGGCCAATCCCCAAAAGGATATCTTTAATCCGCTAGATGATTCAGACGAGGAAACCTCTAATCCTACCCCCGTCGATGAGGAAATCAATGTTACTGAAGATCTTGGCAGAGGAGCTGCTGAGATACCAGCTGCTGAGGCACCAAATGCTGAGAATTCCACTGAAAGAGAAGGTCCAGACTATGATGTTCCTATAGCCGAAGTACCGGCTGCTAAAGAAACTCCTGATGCTGAAGATCAAACTCTCAACACACAAGATGCTGAGGATGAAGTGGTCAATGCAGAACATACCAATAATCTCAGAGGAGAAAGAATTGCTGGAGAACCAATCAGACCAGCATGGCTGCGTGCACATCCACTAGAAGATGTTCTTGGAGATATCAATGACCCTGTCCTGACCAGACAAGGATCTGCAATGTTTTCATGATATCTATCAAGTGAAGAACCAACTAAAGTTGAGGATGCACTACGTGATCCAGACTGGGTAAACGCTATGCAAGAGGAGCTTGCTGAATTCTCTCGCAACCACGTATGGGATCTGGTGGATAGACCAAAACATCAAAATGTCATAGGCACCAAATGGGTATTCAAGAACAAGAAGAACGAATCAGGCTTGGTGGTAAGAAATAAAGCACGCCTTGTAGCCAAAGGGTACAAACAGTGTGAAGGCATCGACTATGATGAGACATTTGCGCCTGTAGCAAGATTGGAAGCTATCAGATTATTTCTTGCTTATGCAGCGCATCATGAATTCTCGGTCATGCAAATGGACATCAAAAGTTCATTCCTCAATGGCGAACTCAAGGAGGAGGTCTACGTTGAGCAGCCTCCAGGCTTTGAGAATGGAAATCAGGTCTATAAACTAAGAAAAGCCTTGTATGGACTGAAGCAAGCACCTCAAGCTTGGTATGGAACTTTATCTAAGTTTCTACTCGACAATGGCTTCAAAAATGGAAGGATTGATCGAACACTCTTTCGCATTGAGGACGAAGGAAGTATTCTACTTGTGAAAATCTACGTTGATGACATCATCTTTGGCTCAAAGAATCAAGCTCTCTGTGACAAATTCTCCAAGCTAATGATGAGTAATTTTCAAATGAGTATGATGGGAAGAATGTCCTATTTTCTTGGACTTCAAGTTCAACAATCAAATGAAGGAATTTTCATTCATCAAAAGATATACACGCGATATCTAACTGCAAAATATTGTCCAGAGAAATCCAAGAGCTTACGGATCCCCATCAGCAATGCGTGTATAGCAGATCTAGAAAAAGAAGGAGAAGCAGTGAATCCTACCTTATATCGAGGGATCATCGGATCTTTGCTATATCTTACAGCCAGCAGACCCGATATAGCATATGTTGTGGGACTATGTGCCAGATATCAATCCCAACCAAACAAAACACATTTAGACACAGCGAGGTGAATTATCCATTATTTAAAGTGCACAGAAGGCTTAGGAATTTGATATCCAAGAGCCGACAGTCTAGCCCTGAGTGGATATTCAGATTCTGATTTTGGAGGATGCAAAATCGACAGGAAAAGCACCAGTGGTACATGTCAATTCCTTGGTCATAAATTGATCAGCTGGTTCAGCAAAAAGCAGCACTCGGTAGCAACCTCAACCACCGAAGCAGAGTATGTAGCGGCTGCTAGTTGCTGTCAGCAAATTCTGTGGATTTGACAACAACTTCAAGATTATGACATCTCACCTGAATGCGTACCAATCTACTGTGATAATAATAGTGTTATGTGCATCACAAAGAATCCAGTACATCATTCCAGGACAAAACACATTGACATCCGACATCATTTTATTCGTGACCATCAAGAAAAGAAGGATATTGATATTCAGCGAATATGTACTGAGGATCAAATAGCAGACATCTTCACTAAGCCCCTTGCAGAGGCAAGATTCAAAGAATTATGCATCAAATTGGGCATGATGGAACTAGATATTGTTGCGGATGAATGAGATACTACTCTCATTCTTTCTGGTTTTCTTGGATTTTCTTATGTTACTTTCAGCATATTATGGGAGACTTTACTATATGTAGTCTGCTAAGCTAATGGCGAATAACGGATATGCCCCTATCAACTTTCAGCAGATAAATTGTTTCTGCTCAGCAAACTATGAAGGAATGAAGATCACATCTATATTTTGTCATGAAAAAAAAACATCAAGAGATCGAAATATTCATATATTCTTCACCAAAAGAGGAACATGCCTTGAAGCAGGTATTCATTACAAAAGGAAGAGACAGCACTATCAGCCAAACAAAAGAGGAAATACAAGATCTACTACGGAATTCATTCATAAAGGCGACACTGGCTTATAAGGATAGAAATCAGCCCCTTGAAGGTTGGATGGACCGTCAGCGATTTCTGGAAAATACTTCTCCATCAACCAGCTGAGCTGCATTCCATTCCGCAGAGGCACGAACGGATGAAGCTTGACAGCTTCCCAGACATTCTTGAAGACGTATCCGGCCCAGTCAACGGAAGCAGCATCATCCATGGCCATCATCACCTGCCAAACAGATCTTGAGAAACAGAGGTCATAAGGCTCCTCTCCAAGCAGGATTCCATGGGCAATACGGAACATGACCCAATATGATGTCTGGAGGCCAGAGGCAGGAATGTCAGGGCTGAAATCAAAACGAGGAGAATGACGCCATTTATCCCATGCCAGCCATTCTAGAGCCACTTTCTCTGCAAGATAGTCCTCTACAGACAACGGACCTCGAGGAAGCCCGAAATCAACTGCAAAGGTGTCAGGGGTCCAATGGACAAGCTTATCATGGAACACCCCATAGATTGCGTTTGGTTCCACACGGCAATCATGAGGAAATCCCTCAACACTTCCTCTTGAAAACAGTGAGGAGTAGCACACACAAATTGCGAAAGACCCCCCCACTGCAACGTAGATATGATCTTCACTGCCACATCACAATCATCTATGTAATACCTATCCAGACCTGGCTCATCCAGGACCAGATTGCGTCTGATATCTATGATTCGTGGAGGAGAGTCCATGAGTGAAGAAAGGGACCTGACTTTCTTGAAGGAGAAGAAGATTGGAAGTATGAATCAGGAAAGAAGGAAAGTCGAGATGTTTGGATAATCTCAAACTGAGGTATTTATAGAGGATTTCCCATTTATGGCACGAAGAAAGAGAAAAATCTGTCTGAAGATCGCAATGATTCACCTCTTGGAATACGAAACATCGCCAATAAAGGGATTGACGTGTATGCATGGGAAGTCAAATCATTTTTATTCAGCAATCGTGAGAAAGGAGTATTGAAAAGTTAGAGGATCTCATCATCACATTTTTCAAAATAAGAGCTCTCATAGACTCAGCAGATCTTTCGAAGTTGCTGAAAATTAGAATGCTGAGAGGGACCATCCTCTATCAGCATCCTTGAACGGCTGCTAGTTCAGAAACAACAATATATCCGAAATTGAGGCGGGATGACTCAAAATTCAAACTTGATGGGACCCGATCAGGCGTAATTAATGCATACAAACGGCGGCATCAACTGAGGAGACGCCACGTTAGAAACACTTGAGTGTTTCTCGGAGCATGGGAAGCTATATGGAAAGACGCGTTTATTTTGAACCGTTGATCTAACACTTCGCAGACTTTCCCTCAACCGTTAGATCTCACATTCAAATTAACCCTACCTTTGCTCTGATCACTGTTCATTTTCTTCTCATCTTTCGAAAACCAAAGCAAAATCCCTAATCCTAAAGTCTCCGTAGAATTTGAAAAATTACTCCAGATTTTCCCTCACAGAAATGGCTATAGACTCTATAGCCTCATCATCCCAGAAATCTACCTGTCAGAACCATCGCCCTGAATCAAATGAACCACCTCCCTTCAATTTTCCACCAAATTCTGAAGAACCCTTACATATGCGGCATGCACCAGTGTTTACTGGGATTCTAAAGAAAGAAGATGTTGATGATTCAATATCGTATGGACAGCTTGTTATGAAGGCTCGGAAGAAATCCCTAGCCGGCCACACAAAGGAGCAGAGGTGTTTGGCTCAAATCATGAAGGATCGGATTCTGTATAAACGTCTTGCTGCTGAACATATCCCGAATTGGATAATGGATATCCTCGATAGCGAACAGGTAACTCAATACTTATCCGCTGAACCCATGCATTTTCATCCGCATATGGTTTCTGAATTTTATGCCAGAGCAGTCATGAGTGAAGATGGAAAATCTTTTAAAACTTGTGTTTATGGAAGTATCATTGAAGTCAGTGCCGAAGTTCTTGCTAAAACTTTTGGTCTTCGGAATGAGGGGGAACGTATATCTCATTACAAAGTAACGGATTATGATGAGATGGAAAGACGTTGGAATTCTTGGAAGAAGCCTGGAGTACTGAAGGATAGGAAAGGTCATGAGATCACATTCCGGGCTGCCACACCCATTAACACCCTACAGGATGAATTTAAAATTCTAGCCGAATTGGTGATCAAGATGTTCCAATGCGATGCCGGATCATATTCTGAACTATCTGCTAAGAAATATGCAGTAATGATGGCTCTCACAGACAAAATAAAGGGAAATTGGGCTGAGTATTTCTTCGAACGATGGGCAGAGCACGCCAAGAAGAACGACCACATGTCTGTGGATGGAACTTTTTCATCAAATGTTAATTTTGGATTGAAAATAAGCAAGTTTCTGGAATTGGTCATGCATTCAACGAAAATTGATCAAGGAGTGAAGTTGCTCTCCACTGATTTCATTCCAATCACACGAAAAGCAGCCAACCCTCTTGATTACAAGAAGCCAAAGAAGCTAACTGGTAAATCCAATGTGGATGCGGACAAGCCTACTTCAGATGAGGAAGTAGACGAACGTTCCTTGGGCGAACAAGTATTGCAGATAGCAACACCTATCTCTGCTGAGGAAATAGCAGCATTAACTCAGAACACTGAAACAGAGCAATGCTTTAAGCAGCTTGATGATATTGTAGTTCTCGGAGAGATACCAACCGAACAGATTGAGGAAATTATGGACCAAAAGGCCGCACTCCAGCAGCCACTCGTGATTGGTCAACTTGCTATTCCAATTTCTTCTGAACAACAAAAGGATATTGCTCCCACCAGGAACAGAAGGTCTAGTCGACAGCGCCTACGCAAAATTGCTGAGCTAGCCACTGTCCCTACTAAAAAAGTACCTAATTCACCCCTATCATCTAAAAGTTTTGATGAACGTGTGAAAGGCGTACGTGAAGCTAAATGAAAGCGTGTAGAAAAAATGAAGGCACAGGAAATGAAGGAATACAGAAAGGAGATGGATAGAATCACATTCGAAGGAAGGGATCCGAACTTCGAGGGAGTAAAAAGATCTCATCTAGAAAGAGAGAATCAAAAGGAGAATACTAGTCAAGCACCCGATGAGGAAGCTGCTGAAGAGTTAAGCAGAGCAGCAAAGAAAGGGAAGACAGTAATAGACTCTACTTTGACAGAAAAAGAAATGGATAACCCTATTGCGGTCAGCAACACTACAAAGATTACAACAGCAGCAGACGGCATGACTGATAAAGAGCTAGATACGCTGATTTAATCTGGCGCTTTCAAAGCCACGGAACACTCCAAAGGCAAATCGGTTCAATTTCGCGAACCAATTGCTACATCTTATCAAGACAGTAGCTCAGAGGAGGACGCGCCACGAACAGAGACAAATGATACACACTCCAAAGATAAGGATGCAGGACCATCAGAAATCTCTTAAGGAAAGCGCAGATACGAACATGCCTACTGCAGAGCATGTTGCTAAGGAAAACACCATTGAGACTGAATCGGAGCAAACCACTGAAGAAACAGAGAAAGACACTGCTAAAGAATCTACTGCAGCAGACGATTCTATGAAAACAACTACTGAAGAATCTACTGCAGCTGACGAAACTATGGCAGATACTGCTGAAGAAGTCCATACTACTGAGGAGACAATAGTCGATGCTAGTAATGAAGATCAAGGAGAAGAGACGATAGAAGAAGAACTCTCCTCTGCTGGATTTCTGGACGAATCCACCTGTTCATCAGAATCTGATTCTGAGGGGGAATCTACCGAAGTATTTGATACCAAAACTCTTCGAAAATACCCCACTTTGCGAAATGAACATCTGAGGATTCCATTTGATGGTTTACCTGGCAAACTCTTTCGCTCACGAAGAGTAGCACAGTGGTGTGCTGCTGTCTCGATTAATGAAGATATGAATACTGATCTCAGAGATTGGAGTGATGAGATCTTAGCCTTCGTAGAGCAAGAAGTAAATAGGGACATTGCAGGAGTCTTTTATGTTGAGATTCATGAAGAAACAGAGGAAGGCAGAGTGCTTGGTAGTCAATTTAGACGATGGAAAACTTATGACTACATCATGCATGAACTCTGTTTTGAGGAAAGGATGATTATTATCGCTAGAAAAGGTCTTAATTTCTGGCGTTCCGAAGAAACCTGGGCAAATGAGTGGATGGACCAGCCCTCCTGCACAAAACAATATACTGATCAACAAGTAATTGCTCGATTGCAAGCCATTCGTGCTCACAGGAAGTTTCTTCCATCTCAGACCCTGCCCAGATCACAGTTTGCTCCAGATAAGAAGTCCTTGGCCCACATGGAACTAACCAAACGACAAAGGGTTGCAATGATTGTTTATCGCAAGCGGAAAGCTGCTTATGAGGAGAAGTTGCGAGTTAGAAGTCTCGAACTAACCGCGATCGAAGAAGAAAAAGAAAAGGAGGCCAGGAGACAAGACTATCTCAAAATTATTAACTTTCAGAAAGAATACACTCGAGCCGCAACCTCACTTCAAGTCTCTGAAACTCAAAGTTCTGACTCAAATCTCGATCAGAATATAGTGAGTGAGTCCATGGAAGTAGATACCAATGTGGTTCTTGATGTTGCCACACAAAGAGTTGAAGCAGCAGCTCAAGCATCTGCAATTGTTACAGTGGAAAGAGAAGATGGTGAAGCTACTACAATTAGCAAGCGGTACTGAAATAGTTGTCTCTGAAAATCCCATTGTCGCCGAACCAGTCCAAATAAGCTTCCAATCTCTTGTCAACATGCTTCATAACGCTCTACATCAACGCGATATCCAGCAAGCCAGATTCAATGAAGAGGTCCTGAAAGAGGTTGCTGATGTTCGAGGAGCAATCTCTCGAGTGAAAACCTCTGTCTCAACGGTTCAGCAACAAGTTGGTCAAGTCGCTACCAAGATCACACATGTCGAAGAAACTGTGTCTACGGTGCAAACAAATGTGATGACTCTCAGCGTCGATCTTGACGCACAGAAGTCCTTCTCCACTTCTGTTTTGGATGCTCTCAAAGAGGGGGAAGAAAGAAGGATTGCTGAACAAGCAAGGATAAAAGCAGAGGAAGCTGAGCTACTGCTGAAAGAATAAGAATTTGAACGTGCAATGATGGAACGGAGAATGAAGTTAGAAGAACAATAGAGAGAAGACCAACGAGCACGTATTGAACAGATGGAGAAACTAATGGCCATCACGATGAAGAAAGTTGAATATCTTGAGAAGCCAAAACCTCCACCAGATGCTCAGAACTAAGGTCACTCTCTATCTTTTTTTTTCATTTTTTTATGGTTCTGAATTCTGTTTTCCGAGTATGAACAATAGTTGAAATACACTCTATGTGTACTCAACGAAAGATGTTTAAATGGTTGCTGAATGCTTTGCTTGCAATATTTTTTCTAAGCTAAGTCTCAGCAATCCCTAATAAGCTTTGATTGCACCAAAAAGGGGGAAATTGTTGGGAAAATATTCATGAATTACCCTTACGATCTTATTGTAAAAGGTTTTGTTGGATCAAACCTTAGTAGACAGTCGATCATTGCTGAACATTAGCATAGCTTAGCAACTGATGTAATGTCCTGTATAGGGTAAACATCGAGTTGTAATAGAATAGGCTGCTTGGAAGTATCTCAGCAAACATCAAAGAATGCTAAAGAAAGACTGCTAGCAATAACAGAATGCTAAGGAGTCAGCATTCGACAAACACATCCTAAACTGCTGAAGATGCTAGCAAACCAAAATCAGAGTAGCAGACAAAGCACTTGCTGCGCATTGAGACCAGAAGTATGCTGAAAGAGATCCAGCATCCCATACCAGTAGAAGCTCAGCAAAGCAAACCAGAACAACTGCTACACCGCCATTCTGACCAACACGCGACGATTAGCCATGTCAGAAGTAGGACGGAAAAGCCTGTCCAAAAGCAGAAAAGTTAGTAAATAGCTACCTGCATTTAAGGAGAAAGATCCGTTGTGTCTAAACGGATCTGCCGACTCAAACTTCGAGGACACCGCTATAAAAGGCAAGTCAAAGGAAGATGCAGGCACTGCTCACTCTCTAACCAAAACTCGATATACGAAAGATTCCAAAAAAGGCAAAAAGGCAAGAGAGCAGTCCAGTTGAAAGGTACAATCCAGAGATATCCAAAGGCCTTCAACATTCAGAGTGTCTCACTACGTCTAACATTCTTCTGAGTGATTCTTGAACTGGTTCAAGAATCTTCAATCATTGGGATCACTTTCTTTTTAAGGAAAGCATCCAGCAATCAATTTCTTGTGAAGAAATTGATAAAGGCGGGCATTGAAGCCGATAACACACGATAGTTCGGAGGGAACTCTAAACTCTTCCAAGCGAGTGGTAAAAGCGAGTTTTAGGAAGGTGCGCCCTTGACTCAGCCGGAGCCACACCAGGAAAGTTCGGGGTATCGGAAGATAGCCATAAAGCAGACAGACCTTCAGACGGCTGATTGCTTAACAGGAAAGGCAACTCTTTGTACACCGTATACTTTCTAGTAAAATTCTTAGCGATTCGGCTAAGGAGTGGACGTAGATCATTTGATCGAACCACTATAAATTGTGTGTTGTCTTGTTGTTACTGCTTTTCGAGCTATTATGTTTTAAAACCTAGTGACCAAGTTGCTAGTGTATAACTGAAAAAGGTAACCTAAGTAAACTTTAACTAAAAAGAGTTGAGAATAATTTAAATACAAGTAAACGCAATCTATTCCGCTGCACTTCGTATGTGTACTTTATTGTAACCACGACGACTCTGATCATAAGGGACCAACAGATACTTAATCTTGCAGACACACTCACAATCATAATTAAAGGCTCAAATTCTCATACTTGGGACAAATTTTCTTCCGCAGAAAACATCAAATCCTTATCTAACATTATGACAATGCAAGTTTCAAATTAGTAAATCATGTGGTATTCTACATTTATAGGCATTCTCAATCAATATTGCAAATAGTCTAAACTATTGTCAATCGATTCTAATCTCATACTCAAGTCACATGGTTCGATCATAACTCACAAATTCCCACAAAATCACAAAATTTTTCAAATTTCCCCAAAATTTACCTAGGCATAAAATTAAATCACAGAAGACAAATAAATAAAAAGGTAGAAAATAGTTTCAAGCCTGTTAGTCTTCCTCCCCCTAAACTTATTCGAAAAGCAGAGAGAATAAGTTTGAGAATTAGACTCAGGGTTTGAAACTGTACCTCGAATGTTGGCCTCAGACACCAACTTTTTATCTTCCTTCCTTCAGACCTCGGGCGGCGTGATCTTTTGCCTGCTAGCACTCCGCGTTGATAGACACGAACCCACGTCGGTCGACGTGGAGACTTCTATGTGGATCTCCAAGTCGATCAAAGTATGCCACATTGCCGTACTCTGCGTCAACCGACACACAATTGTGTCTATCAAAATAGAGCTCGATTTTTATTTTTATTTTTTTAAAGAAACACAAGGGTAAAAGGAAAATAAGATTTGCTCAAAAACAGATCGCTGGGGTTTTTTTGGCAAAAAATATTTCTTTTCACCCAGTGTCAGTTGAAGAAGATTTGCTCAAAATATTTTCATTATAACCTAGACCTGATATATCATTAGGGTCACTTTGATAGCCAAGTACTTCTTCTAATACTCTTGAACTTTTAGTAAAATAATATTTGCAAGGCTCTGGCTCAAGGTTTTTCAAGGTTTTGCACTTCAATTGAAGTTTTTCAAAAATTTAAGCATAGTGGAGTGTTTTATCTTAAGTTTTGCCAGTTCCTCGCTGGCTGACCTCGATTTTGCAATCTCCTCGGTCAAAATTTAAACTTGAAGTCTCAGTGAGGAATTTTCTCCGGCTAAGGCATTTTTGAGCTCATAAACTTTGAAAATTCTTTTGAAAGAAGATTGAGGGAAACATTATCTAAATCGGAGCAAAACGATTCAGATTCCTCTAAAATGCATGCAGATGATATGTAAGCTGGTTGAGTATCAGTTACCTTGTCACCAATCGCAGCTATGGATGATTCAGTTTCTGCAGCATCATCATATTCTCCAATGGCAGCCATGAATGCCAGTAGAGCTTCTTCCTCTGACTCTCCATCTAACGAACAATATTCATCATCGTTGTCGAGTATGTTGAGTATCTTCGTCCTTGATAGCATCTCCTTGGCAACCTCCTTGGATGCTCGTCAGTCGAAAATTTATTTGAGTCTCTCTCTTTCTTTTTTGTCCACCCTCAAACATTCGAACTTCAAATGATCCGGGGAGTTGCACTCAAAACAGGACTTGGTGGCCCTCTTCACGAACCTTTTGTCATCAGGCTATGAGCTGGTTAACTTGTCTTGGCTTTCTTCAGGAGCTTGACAAGTCTCTTCATTTGCTCTTCAAGCTCTTCGTCAAAGCTCTCCCCTTTTTTCTGGTAGGAGGTAGAGGTTGACGGTACCGCTTTAATTAAGTTAGATTGACTTGCTAGTCTGTTAGTTTGAAAGGTCTTCTTTGATCTCCATCCGAGATTCTTGGCAAAATATGTTGCATCTTCACCATTCTGGCTTCGTGAACTAGTGACTCAAACCGCTTCATTCTTGTTCTCCATCTGGATGCCCCACTCGTGAGCTTGTATCTGGGTGAACAACTCATTCGTTGTGATCTGGGATAGATCATTCTCCTTCAGATTGGTTGTTTTGATGAACTAAACTTCTTTAGGCATTTTAGACAGGATCTTGGCATTGAGATTTGCGGTTGAATATACCCTGTCCAATGCCCTCAGTTCACTCACGATAGAGTTGAACTGGGTTTCCATTGCTTTGATGCTTTCCTCTGGAAGCATCAAGAAGGACTCGTATTCTTCTACGCACACTTGAAGCTTGTTGCGCTTCATCTGCTCTGATTCTTGACATAGTCCGCCTAGATAGTCCCAGACTTCTTTGGCGTTGTTGAACTGCATCACCTCCTCTTCAAGAGCATCAGGTAACGCTGACATGGTCAGCTTGTGTGCAACAGAATTCAGATGGGCCCTCTTCTTGTCTTCATAAGTCCATTCGCTGTAAGGATTTTTTTACCATTTCTGGTCCGTCTTGATCCCTGATGCGATTGTTGACCTTGAGGATCTTGATGGGACCCCTCTCAATGACATCTACCATCTCTAGATAAATGCTTTTGAGCAGTAGTTTCTTCCATGTTCCGAACTTCTTTTCTTGATATGGTGGAAGCTTTATGTTATTCATCGAGGTACCTTCTCGCTAAACAAGAAACATTTGCAAGAACAACTAGATCTAGTCTTTGGCGACTCAAAGCAGCTAGTCTGTAGAGATCAACCGCTCTGGTACCACTTGTTGGTCCCGAGATCAGAGTTTATCAAATATGTGAAGGGATTTGCCGGTGAGCCGAATCACCAAATCCAAATAAACCGGATCGTTTCATGGATGTTGAGAGCAATAAACATACGATAATCCTAGCATGCTCCTATAAATTTAATGTAGTGGTTATACAATTTTACCTTATCTCCGTCGTCTCAGATCCGATCTTTCGCGTTTGAAATCCAATCTCGATTCAACCACCCGATTTGATTAACACTGTGGAAACAGAAATTAGAACCAGATCCAATTTCAAGAATTAATCAAACAAAAAAGGAAAGTGAGGAATAATATGTTCTCCAAAATAGGCCTTCAGATCTGTATCCCGATGCTGGTCAATCCTGCTACTGGTGAGGATTCCACAGGACTGTGAATGTGTAAGCTAGAGTCGAAAAATTCGACTCCCAAACACACCAAAAGCCGCCGCCCCTATATCTCTCTATCTAGGGTTTTGAACTGATTTGAATGTTCTAAGGTGGCTAGGGTTTCAGAGAGAGATCTGTCTATTTATAGACCTAGGGTTTAACCCTAATGGGCTGCTGGGCCTCTTTTCAACATATTTAATTTGGGCCAGACTTGGGACCTCATGCAAATAATAAAGTGGGCCTATGAATTAATTAATTCTCATGTCCACAACCCAGAACATAATTAATTAATTAATATTAATTATTTTTCACCACAAAATTAATACTAACCTACCCCTTTATTACCACATTATGAGAACGGGCTGCATTTACTTGAGAATCTCCATATTTAAGGTTACCGGACATTCATTAATTAATCGGAGCTTCTGACAAGCTCTATCTATAATTAATTAATATCTTTTATTTCCTGAGCAGTACCACTCAAACCTTATCACTCGTGCTTGAACTTAATCAGCCTGCAGGACTTTAGCACAATGAACATTATTGAGCTCCTCAGGAAATGTTCCCATCCTATTACTCGGATATGGTTGCCTAACTCCAGTCTCAGACTATTCTACACGAACTGCTGCTACCCAGGATGCGAGTATACGAGCACGTTACTCAGGCTCTCCACCATGACAAGTCAAAGAAACAGTCAACCCGTGCATACCCATGAACCTTCGTTAGGGTTTGGACTCAATCAAGATCGAGATCTTGTATTCTCTAATGTCAGACAGCAAAATACATCTCACTGTGGTCCAATCAATACGCAACCATACGTCCGCATATCAAGTAATCAAGACAGATTACTTCTTTCCGACTATGCTACAGCCTATACCGACAGACTTATCCTCGTACACTGTCTCGGCTGTGATAATATTTATATCTCACTAGTTCAAGTGATCATACTGTCTTCTGTGATCTACAATATGTCGTATGATCGTCCCTATCGGTGAGATTAAAGGATACTATTGTTACTCGCATGTAAGTTTGTTAGCAGATAGGAAATACAGTTGAATGTATACTCATTGTAATAAATAATTTATGTATACAAAACTCAACAATCTCCCACTTATACTCAAAGCATTATACTCGCTATTACAGAGTATACAATGCGTCTATCTAGCCTAGCTATTACATCAACCACTACCAGTGGTAGACATCCACCTCAGACCCAGTCCACGAATATGTCCTTCGTAAACTTTCTATGGTAAGCACTTTGTGAATGGATCAACTAGGTTGTCCCTAGTGTCAATCTTCTTTATCAGCACATCGCCCCTCGATACGATTTCTCGTATGATATGGTACTTTCTCTCTATGTGTTTGCTCGTCTTGTGAGTTCGTGGTTCCTTCGAGTTCGCCACTGCACCAGAGTTATCACAATGAATTGTAATGTTCTTAGGCAAACTCAGAATCACATCCAGCTCTAAAAGGTAGTTCCAAAGCCATACCCCTTCTTTTGAAGCTTCGGAGGCGGCGACATATTCCGCCTCCATGGTGGAGTCAGCAATGCATTTCTGCTTTGCGCTCCTCCAAGATACAGCCCCACCTCCCAAGGTAAACACATAACCTGAGGTCGATTTCTTCTCATCCTGGTCCCTTTGGAAATCCGAATATGTGTAACCCACAGGGCACAAATCCTCACTTTGATAAACCAGGCAATAATTCCTAGTTCTCTTCAAATATTTGAGGATGTGCTTTACCGCAGTCCAATGCGCCTGCCCAGGGTTAGACTGATATCTTGCTACCATGCCAACGGCATAACAAATATCAGGCCTGGTACACAGCATTGCATACAAGACTCATCTCATCTTTCTCACTCGGTGTCACAGGACACTGCCCAGTTAAAAGATGTACGCCAGGTCTGAAAGGTAGCAAGCCTTTCTTGGCGAGTTGCATGCTGAACCGGGCTATCACAGTATCCACATAAGATGCCTGGGATATGCTTAACATTCTTCTCTTACGATCCCGTAAGACCTTAATCCCAAGGATGTACCCAGCTTCTCCCAAATCCTTCATTTGGAACTGTTCGGATAACCAACGTTTAATCTCCGACATCACTCCCTCATTGTTTCCAAATAGGAGTATGTCGTCCACGTACAGTGCAAGGAAAACCACGCTCCCACTGACACAAAGTCTGTATACACAACTTTCGTTCTCCAACTGTGAAAATCTGTAGGACTTAATCACATCGTTGAAATGTAAGTTCCACGACCTTGAAGCTTGCTTAAGTCCATACAAGGACTTCTTAAGATTCCAGACAAGATGTTCTTCGCCTTTGCGCACGTAGCCCTTGGGTTGCTGCATATAGATGTCTCTACCTTTTTCAAGGTAACCGTTTAGAAAAGCGGTTTTGACATCCATTTGCCAAATCTCGAGGTCCAGATGCGCTGCTATAACAAGGAGTATCCAGATGGACATGAGCATGGCTACCGGTGAAAAGATTTTATCATAGTCTATGCCCTCTTTCTGACTATAACCCTTTGCCACCAGCCTGGCTTTGAAAGCCGTAATTTCTCCATCCGCTCCCTTCTTTCTCTTGTATACCCACTTGCACCCTATGGCCCTAAAGTCATCAGGCAGCACAGCTTTCTGGTATACATCCATAGCGGTTATGGATTCAATCTCAGAATCCATGGCGATGCGCCATTTCGCAACATCCTTGTCCTGCACTGCCTCTCCGTAAGTCAGTGGGTCAGAGTCCTCATGTCCGTCTTCAGGGCCCAAGTCCAAAGACTCACCCACAAACATGTATCTTTCCGGTTGGAAAATGACTCTCCCACTACAACAAGGCATCGGTGCCATGTTAGCAGTTGGTGCAACAACTTGTGGTTCTACACCTTGCACACAAGAACGCACCCGTGGTGCTGTACCTCTCACAGGTGCACCCACATTCGCATGTTCCCCTTCC
Source organism: Plectranthus barbatus (assembly GCA_026898455.1). Taxonomy (NCBI): domain Eukaryota; kingdom Viridiplantae; phylum Streptophyta; class Magnoliopsida; order Lamiales; family Lamiaceae; genus Plectranthus; species Plectranthus barbatus. Next base: position 19,065 of record JAPKLW010004351.1, read on the forward strand.
TTTGGAATCTCATTCTCATCTTCAATTTCTTGAAGAACTATATCACTCCTTGTCTTGTGGTTTCTCACATACTCGTCCTCCAAGAATCTAGCGTTGGTGCTAACAACGATTCTCTGACTCTCGTGACAATAAAAGAAACCACCTTTCGTTTGCCTGGGATACCCTGTAAATAGCATTACCTTGGACCTACTTTCTAACTTATCAGGTTCCTTCGTCAGCACGTGTTCCGGACAACCCCATACTCCGAACTTGCACAAACTGGGTTTGCGTCCAAGGAAGTGTTCACAGGGTGTCTAAGGAACTGATTTAGAAGGCACCAAGTTTAAGATGTAAGCCGTTGTTTCCAATGCATATCCCCAAAACGGAATAGGTAAGCTTGCATAACTCGTCATTGATCTCACAATCTCCAAAAGAGTTCTATTTCTTCTTTCAGCTACACTATTTTGCTGGGGAGTACCCGGTGCAGTCCACTGGGATGTAATCCCATGTTCTGACAAATATTGCAGGAACTCATTCCCGAGGTATTTGCCACCGTTGTTAGATCGCAGTGACTTGATAGTTTTCCCGACCTTCTTTTCTACCTCAGCCTTGAACTCTTTGAATTCCTCAAAGCATTCAGACTTGTAGCGAAGCAGGTAAACGTATCCGTATCTCGAGTAGTCATCAATGCAAGTGACGAAATGCTCACACCCTCCACGAGCCTGTGTGGACATGGGCCCACATAAGTCAGAATGGATCAATTCCAACACATCCTCTTCTCGAGACTGACTAGCCTTAAAAGGCCTAGAAGACATCTTTCCCTCGATGCAGGATTCGCAGACTTGATAAGGTACAGGCCGGACTAAGTCCAATGTACCGTCAGCTACAAGTCGCATTATCCGCTTCAAGCTGATGTGACCTAGTCTCAAGTGCCAGAGATATGTAAGATCCTCATCAGAAGAACTAAGCTTTCTCTTTCTAGGATTATCAATTTCAGATGAGTTACATGTAGGGATGGTTCGGTACGGTATACCGCACATTTTTCTCCATATCTTATACCTTATCAAAATTACGGTATGAGGAAAACTCATACCGTTACCGTATCGAAGTTTTCGGTATACCTTAGTTCGGTATACCAAATTTTCGGTATGAGTCGGTATAGTTTCGGTATGAGATAATTTATATACTATTACTTCAACATATTGAATTCTTGAAATGATTTCAATATGATTTTGACATGACATAATTCATATACTATTTATCTTATCATTCTTTCAATATACCGTTAACATACCGAATTTTTTTGATATACTTTGATTTTTACGATTTTTTATGTTGATATTTATTCAAGAAATATGTTTATATAAATAATATTGTTAGGTAAAAAGAGAAGATATGATTTCATTCTTAATTTATATGATTTTATTTTTAATTTATTATTTTAAAATAATAATAAAAATAAAAAATATTATTATATTTTTGGTACGGTATGTGTCGGTATACCTTCAATATTAAGATTGTCATACCGTTACCATACCTAAAATTTTCAGTACGGTATGATACCTTACCAAAAATTACGATATACCAAAAATTCGATAACTTCGGTATTTTTTCGATACGATATGTTCGGTATTTCAATATTCGGTATTTTTCTCCATCCCTAGTTACATGCAACATACGCGGAAGTATTATGATGACAGTTAACGACATAGAGAGAGTTATTCAGCATTCCACGATAGATAACTACGTTATTACCAATGATAGAAACACCACTATCAAACAAACTGAATATCCATCAACATAAAGTTTGGAAACTGAAATAAGGTTCCGCCGAAAATTCGGCACATATAAAACATCTCTCAAAGTCAAAACTGAATCATCAAAGTACAAGGTGACATCTCCAATGGCAGCTGCACTCACTCGTGCTATGTTCCACATTGAGATGGTAATCTCATCATTCTTCAACACCCTCCTCGGTGTGAAACCGTGCAAAGTGTAACAAACATGATCAGTAGCTCCAGTATCCACTACCCACGAATGAGTAGAAACCGATGCTAAACACGTTTCCGTTACAAATGCAAATGATGTACCTTGTCATTTGCTTCCGCATGCGTTCTTACTTGAAGTGACACCAACCCTCTTCATCTCATTTAACCTCCTCTCACATCTTCTGCGATCAATCATATTCTTGCACACAATATGAACCACATCTTTCAATGCGCTCAAGCTGTGCTCAAGATCTGATAACTCAGAATCCCATGTAGGCACGAAAAACAGTTCTGCCAAAAGATCAGTAAGCAACTCTTTGAAAGAGTACTCGCTTCTCTTAGCTACATTCTTCTTGAAGTCATAGAATAAAGTGGTAATGAGTTCAGGATTATATCGATCTTAGCCCTATCACTGATACATCCACCTCTACGTGTGAACCGATTCATGGTGTTATCCATCACCATCACATGTAACGTTACCGAACTACCATCAGCCATTCTCTTACAGACAAGGTCTTTCACGAGATCACAGCTGATAGTTCGTTCCACTTCGCCATACGTAGCCACTAAGTCCATCCAGATCGCAACAGAGCTACAATAGCCCATGTACTTGAGCTTCAATTCTCTAGACAGGTTATCCGAGATTAACTTGTAAGTAAAATCTTCAGATACCACCCATCTGTCATAGAATTCTTTCTCACGTCTAGAGACTTTGTGGTAACGTGGGGCAAGTGGCATCATAGTAAAAACAAACATGTGTTGCTTAGTCAGGAGGATATACTCAATGCAATATCTCCACTCAGGAAAGTTCGGACCAGTTAAAGGATTGAGTGCAAGAATATGATCAACAGTAGACATAGACATATCTGAAACAATAATGAATCTTAAATAAGAACATACATGCAGAACATTTGAAAACAAATGCATTGAAAACCTCTTGATAAATCAAATACAAATGTTTTCCACTAATAGCCCAAGAGTTCCCACCGCAAGCTACACTCGTAGACGTTTACGATGTCACCCTCAACCAGACTGCGGGTTTTAAGCCCCAATCCTTTAATTTCATACCATGTCAGGAATCCTTAGACACATGAAATTAATTATTAGTGTAAAATCTTGGACCAAGCCATCTCTCAATAACAAGGAAGCAGCAACTGCATTATATTCTAAGATGCCTCTAAGCCCTTAACCACAAATTTAACTCCAGCCAAAAGAGACAGTTTAGCATGGCGCGTAGCCATATCGCATGACCCTTAAAGTCTTTGTTATCTAAAATTTAAATCAATCCAAGAATACTTATGAGAAAGAATTATGCAAGCTACACTCGTAGACGTTTACGCAAAACCATCCCACTATTCACATGATTTAAATTGTTTGTCTAGAAATCCCAACAACTACAGCCCATGTACCTCCGGAAACTAGCAAGCTACACTCATAGACGTTTACTAGGACGAGAGATACACTTACAGCCTAGGATCACTTTGTGGAGGTCTATTGAATTTAATTAAAAAATCCGCTTAGTATTTTTGTTTCAAAAGGTTTCTTAAACGCGCACATAAATAATTTCTTGTCATTATATTTTCCCAAATTTTTTGCATGTAATTAAACAAGCCCAAAAATTCTAAATATAATCCAGACAAGAAATTAATCACATAAGCATGCTTATAAAACTGTAAATAATAAAGAAGTAAAAACATATTTTCCTATTATCTACACATGGTTATTGCGCAATTAATAAATCACATATCATACGAGGCAATTAAGACAAACAAAAATTCCTCGTGGCCCCACAATATAGGAAAAATAAAATAATCCTATCTATTAAAAAATTTGAAATTTCAATTTCAAAATTTGGATAACTCCAAATCTTCTTCAAATCTTCCAGGGCCTTGATATCCTCAACCACCAAATCCTTTTGAATCTAGGGTTTTGAGATTTGAAAATTGGTCCCACAATCCAACTGCAAACCCTAGGTTTACATCGAATTGCACCAGCCGTCAAACCTCGAACCCTACCGCCGCAGCAGCAGCCACCGGCCGACAGCCATCGCCGCTGCCGCCCGGCCAGGCCACGCGTCGCACGCTCGCCTCCGTTATGCGTGGCTGCACGTCGCGCGCGGCCTCCTGCCGCCGCCTTGCCCGGTTTCTGTCTTCGTTCTTCGACCCGTACAATTATAGATTTGAAAAAAAAGTTACAATATCTAATCTATTACAATTTTTCTAAAAAATCTAATCACGGATTTTCTCGTGATTTACAAAACACGATTTAATCCAAACACGGATAAACCACCACGGATTAAATCGAAAGGGTTGCCGCGAGGAACAAAAACCAAACACCACAGCAATTCAAAAATTCATACATGCATAATCGAAATTGCTCATCCAACAGAGCCACAAAAACAAACCACAGCTCTGATACCAATTGAAGGGATTTGCTGGTGAACCGAATCACCAAATCCAAATAAACTGGATCGTATCATGGATGTTGAGAGCAATAAACATACGATAATCCTAGCATGCTCCTATGAATTTAATGCAGTGGTTATACGAGTTTACCTTAACTCCGTCGTCTTAGATCCGATCTTTTACGTTCGAAATCCAATCTCGATTCAACCACGCGATTTGATTAACACTGCGGAAACAGAAATCAGAACCAGATCCAATTTCAAGAATTAATCAAACAAAAAGGAAAGGGAAGAATAATATGTTCTCCAGATTAGGCCTTTAGATCTGTATCCCGATGCTGGTCAATCCTGCTACTGGTGAGGATTCCACAGGACTGTGAATATGTAGGCCAGAGTCAAAAAATTTGACTCACAAACACACCAGAAGCCGCTGCCCCTATCTCTCTCTCCCTAGGGTTTTGAACTGATTTGAATGTTCTAAGGTGGCTAGGATTTCAGAGAGAGATCTGTTTATTTATAGACCTAGGGTTTAACCCTAATGGGCTGTTGGGCCTCTTTTCAACATATTTAATTTGGGCCAGACCTGGGACCTAATGCAAATAATAAAGTGGGCCTATGAATTAATTAATTCTTATGTCCACAACCCAGGACATAATTAATATTAATTCTTTTTCACCACATAATTAATACTGACCTACCCCTTTATTACCACGTTATGAAAATGGGCTGCATTTACTTGAGAATCCCCATATTTAAGGTTACCGGACATTCATTAATTAATCGGAGCTTCTAACAAGCTCTATCTGCAATTAATTAATATCTTATATTTCCTGAGCAGTACCACTCAAACCTTATCACTCGTGCTTGAACTTAATCAGCCTGCAGGACTTTAGCACGATGAACATTATTGAGCTCCTCAGGGAATGTCCCCATCCTATTACTCGGATATGGTTGCCTAACTCCAGTCTTAGGCTATTCTACACGAACTGTTGCTACCCAAGATGCGGATATACGAGCACGTTACTCAGGCTCTCCACCATGGCAAGACAAAGCAATAGTCAACCCGTGCATACCCCTGAACTTTCGTTAGGGTTTGGACTCAATTAAGATCGAGATCTTGTATTCTCTGATGTCAGACAGCAGAATACATCTCACTGTGGTCCAATCAATACGCAATCTCATGTATCAGCATATCAAGTAATCAAGATAGATTACTTTTTTCCGACTATGCTGCAGCCTATACCGACAGACTTATCCTTGTACACTATCTCGGTTGTGATAATATTTATATCTCACTAGGTCAAGTGATCATACTTCCTTCTGCAATCTACAACACGCAGCATGATCATCCCTATCGGTGAGATAAGAGGATACCGTTGTTACTCGCATGTAAGTTTGTTAACAGATAGGAAATACAGTTGAATGTATACTCATGGTAATAAATGCTTTCTGTATACAAAACCCTACAATATGTGCAGCGGAAGATTAAAGAACGAGTTCTTGCAATATACAAGCTTGTGGTGATCAACCAGTTTGGTTCTTTGAAAAGCTTGTTGTCTGCGAGTTTGATTATTACCAAGTTTGGTTATACTACAACACGAGATGGTGTTGAGTTTTAAATCCTTGCGGAATAAAATAAAGTAATAAATAACGCAAGAATTTATAGAGGTTCATACAACTGTCTAACGCCCTCTCTTCAGGCAGTAGCTCGGAATATGCTAGACTTAGGATTACAATCTTTCCTCACGATCTATCACGAGCTGGTAAATGCCCGTGTCCACACAACCTCCTCCTCCAGAAGTTGGGAGCTTTTAAGTTCTTCCCAGAACTCTTCAAACTTTGCGGCAAATGCTCGTAATAGTTACAGCTTGGAGATAGCTACAATTGTTGTAGTCTTTCTTGGAGAGAAAGAGCACCAAAGGAAAACTCTAACTAAGAAGCTTAAAGTCTCGTGTCTAGAGATAAGACACGGTAAGCTATTTAAAGAATAGCCTCGAACATGAAAGAAGAACTCGGTGAGCCTCTGTTCGGAGATGATGGTTACGACGTGGAATTATTAGTTTGCTCTAACTGAAGCATAAACCTTTTCGTCGTAGCTCTAGTTACTTGAGATGTGTTCGTTTATGCGAGTAACTTTGTGAACCATATTTTATAACCGTAACCTTTCCTCTGAGAATGCCTTCGTCTATTTATAAATGAAGTGAGGAAAGGTTTGGTGAAAGAGCCGTTTAGAGACAATCCAGATTTTGAACTATCCGTTGGGTCTCTGATTGGATGGTAACATGTTGCCTTTTCTGCTCTGCCGCACCTGCTGCGTTCTTTTCTGACACGGGGTGTCGACATCCTATTGTGTCAAAACGGCTCGCCAGTCTGAGGAATACGAAGCTGGGTGTTTGAACTTTGAACTTTAAGGAATCTCCTTTTCCTTATGTTTGGCTCTTGTGATTCCTTTGGCATGTCTTTGTCTCTATTCATGAGAAGAAACTTGACTTGATAAACTGGTGCTTGTCCGACTGGTGAAATCACCCAGTTTATCTGAATGGACTTCTTCAAGCTGAAGTGGTCGTCAGTTTGCCAGTTCGTCGCTTGCGTCTTTGTTTCTTCTTGTCTTCACGATGACCAAACTGATGGCTTCGATCGCGGGGTGTCAACATTCTATTGTGTGTCAGAACGGCTCGCCAGTCTGAGGAATACGAAACTGGGAGTTTGAACTTCGAACTTTAAGGAATATCCTTTTCCTTATGTTTGGCTCTTGTGATTCTTATGGCATGTCTTTGTCTCTATTCGTGAGAAGAAACTTGACTTGATAAACTGGTGATTGTCCGACTAGTGAAATCACCCAGTTTATCTGAATGGACTTCTTCAAGCTGAAGTGGTCGTCAATTCGCCAATTCGTCGCTTGAGTCTTTGTTTCTTCTTGTCTTCACGATGACCAAACTGATGGCTTCGATCGCAAGCTCAATTTGTCTTGATCAGCTTTTACAACTCGATAAACATCCTTAGTGGATATTACAAACTTGTAAGACTAAGCTAATCTAGAGACATTTCCTAAGGTGGTTTTTATACATTTTTTACACATCAAAACACAAAAAATAAGAGAATTTCTATCCTAAATTTCCAGCATCTATTTGAAAAGAATAAGAAGGTATATTGAAGTTCAATTGGCTTGGATTGGGTCGGTTTGAAAATTTTTGATAAAAAATTAAATTTTGGACTTGATAGATCTAATTTAATAGAAGTTTCGTATTTATTTTAACTAGATAATAGAGTTTTGAAAATTCTTCGCCAAATTAATTTGATGGATTGCATGCGAAAGAGGGGAAATTAACAAACAAGTTTATAGTGTGCCTACCCTATCTCAAATCTAGACTTTCAAGTTTCAAATCACATTGATCAAATTTCAAAATCAGTTTGCAAATTTACTTTTATTAATTAATGAAGTACAATTTAAGAAGCAACATGACTTATAATTAGGCTGGTTCATATATATATATATATATATATATATATATATATATATATA